>CM034601.1:1038497-1148974 GCA_020091685.1 Lutjanus erythropterus | reverse complement strand
TATGTATGTATGTATGTATGGTCATATGTATGTACGGTCAGAATTTTCAGATCGGTGCATCCCTATTTGTGTTTGTCTTCACCTTCATCACTACAACATGAGACCAGTGTTCATTTTCAATGTATCCACGTCTCACAAAGACATAAAGACATCAACTTTATCTCCGTGTGGATGGAGACCAAACAAAAAGAAAACAAAAAGTAAAAGATGTCTCGATCAATCAAACGGCTAAAATCATTTTTGAGCTAAAAATGAAACAAAAAGCTGCTTGTACGTGAAAGGTTTTAATCGCAGTGATGAATCCACACCTGACTACAGTTCCCTCAGCTGTACGGAGCATTTTAGCATCTTTTAATTCTTCATTTTGGTTTTACTGTGTGTGACTAAATGTGTTGCTTACTGAGACACACAAATTTCTCTCAGAAGTTGGAGGAAGAGACCAAAAACAGCTAAAAGCAAAGTGAAACGGTAATGTGTGAATAAACAGCTGTTGGCCGACAGGATAATATATAATTTTTACAGTTTGTTTCCAAAAGTCGGTTATTGCAGGTTTAAATTTGGACGAACACACACGTGAATGACTCACCTTTCCTCTTGAGTGGAGTTAAAGCCGGCCATCTGACGGTGGCACTGACTGCTGGTCTGTGGGACGACGAACACGAGTGTAAGTCCACTGATTCTGACACCGAATGCAGAATAAAGGAAACCATTAAGAGGTTTGTGTGCGTTCGTTTACGTACCTGAACCTCCTGGTGGGACTTGGGGAGGAGTTGGGCGTGACACCGCTGTCCTGTGACGGGAACCACTGAAGAAGAAGAAAAGGTGAAAAACTGGATCAATCAGAAACCTCCAGTCTGGACTCAGTCTCAACCCTCTGATCTCTAAACCAGACTTTCCAAAACTGGTTTTCTGGCAACACAATTTTTAAGAACTACAAACATCGCAGCCCAGTTCACAACAGACTTTTTCAAGAAACCTTTTAAGAGTTAATCTGTGAATAAATGAACTTTCCTCACTTTATCATCTTGATGCACACATACACACATTAAATACTTTATAAAAACATAAATAAATATATTTCGTCTGAGTGAACAGGATGTGTCTGTTTTTATTTCCTCTCTTCAAGAAAACTCAAAGGAATCTCACTGCAACACATTTTTAGTTTTGTTCTAAAACTTTTAAGTTCTGAAATAAACTAAAAAAAAAGTTTTATTGACCTCTGAACTTTAGTTGAGATAATTTATCTTTCCTCTTTAAATGAACTTAAATCTTTAAAAAACTGTTCACAGTGAGCCGTGAACCTGATTGCTCTTTATTTGGGTGTGAAAAGTAAATAGTTTGTATTTAGGATACATCTCCCCAGATATTTATTTATTGTTTCCTCTCTGGATGTTTACAGTTTATGTGTTTATTCTTTGAAATTATAAGGAAATATATGACTCAAACTAAACAAAGTAAGGATAACAGACTATATATTTGGTACGAGATATTATCTTATGTATTTTTCTTTCTATTTTGGAAAAGATACCATATATATATATATGACAATATCTGTTTCTCTCTCTTCTTTTAATACCTGCATACCCATTTGTATAACTGAACTTTAAGATGTAATAACAATATGTTTCTAAAATAAAAAAAGAAAATTATAATTATAAAATACATTTTAGAATATAACCAATATTTAGTTTCTAAAGTTTCTAAAACTCAAAGAATTAAGTTTATCTAAAGAAGAAAAGTAAATTATCTCAACATACATATACATACACACACATAAGAGTTTGAGTTGGGCTCAGAACTCAAAAATCTATTCCAGAAAGTTTCCTTGAAATTTTGAGTTTTTCAACTTTTTTGTTTTTGCAGTGTAGCCTCCTTCATAAATGAGATAAAATAAGTTAATTTAGTCAGAATTAACAGACTCCTGGTTTTTCCCTGTCATGAGTAAAACAATAAACACATTTAATGTTTTATTAAAAGATGTACTGCAGGTATAAATCTTAAATTTGCAGAATTTCTTGTATAATTAAAAACTTTTCATGTGCCAACGATTGACAGATAAAACAAAAGCTAAAGAGGTTACAGCTGAGCTCTACTGACAGGTTTTTGTGTGTGTGTGTGTGTGTGTGTGTGTGTGTGTGTATATGTTATACACTATATATATATCATATACTTATAGTACTTATAGTACTTATATATCCCTTAACTTTTAATGACTCCCCTTTAAATGATCATTTTATTTATCTTGGACCTTCTTTTAATTGTGTTTTTTTATGTGGATGTTTCTTTTTGTGCTCTATAAATAAATGTTCTTGCTAATCTGGATTCAATCTGAACCCTCTGATCTGGATTTAAACTGAACAGTCTGATCTGGAGTCACTCTGAATGAATCGAGATGATTACCTCACACTGTGAGACCACAGTAATTATCAGTATCTCAATTCTCAACGAAATGAAAATATAATGTTCTCGCTCTGATTGGTGGGAGGAATTGCTGTAAACATGTAAGAGCTGCGATCGATCAAGTAATGGATTATTAAAGTAATCTCCAACTATTCTAATAATTAATTAATCAATTTGAGTCATTTTTAAGAAAAAACAACAAATTTCTGATTCCAGCGTCTTACGTGACATTTGAGGACGTCATTTTTGACTTTGGGAAACACTGATTGACATTTTTCATCATTTCCTGATTTTAAAACTATTAATCTATTAATAGAAAAAATGATTGACAGATGAATTAACTCTGAAAATGATGGGTAGTTGCAGCCCTGGACTACATTACCCATGAGCCTTAGCATTACAGAAATGAACCTGGTCAGTAAAATGTCCTCACTGACAGGAACCACTACCACCAGAACCCTTCAAAATAAGAGCCAGGGAGAATGGAGATGCTCACCACTGATGCGTGGTCGTGCCACTGGCTGACTGGAGGAACTGGGATCAGACTGGAAGCACTGGGAGACACAGAGAGAGGAGCCATCGGTCAGATTTGGTGTAAACTTCAAACAGGTGAACAGAGTTTGTAGACGTGCTGCTGTACCTGAGTCTCTGCAGACTCCCTCTGAGCATCATCTCCATGTTCTCCTCCTGTATGAACACAGACTCCTGTTATTAACCTCCATGTTGACCTGACGGTCACACCTCTGCTGACCTTTGACCCCATCCACTCCGTCTGCACTGTCATATTAACACCTCCTCAAACAGATTTCTCTAAATAACACTGAAGACTTTTTTAAGGGAAAAGATTTGAAGTTTGAAGTTTAATGTTTAACATCTCATCTAGGTAAGTGTAAATCCTCTGATCTGGATTCAGTCAACACCCTCTAATCTGGATTTAGTTTTATAACTCTGATCTGGATTTAGTCTGAAACATCTAATCTGGATTTATTTTTATTAGTCTGGATCCAGTCTGAACGCCTTCTGGTTCGTTTTCAGTCCGTTCTGATGCTGTGAAAACACATTTGTCTTGTTTCTGTGAAATTTGTCCCACTGTGTGAAAAGAGACAAATAGAGAAGAGAAATATAATATGTCTGAAGTCCTTCTGTCCTCACCTGTCTCTTCTGGTCCAGTCTGTCTCCGGTGAGAGAGAACGGAGAGAGAGGGACGAGCTGAAGGAGGACAAGAAAAACAAACGATGGATGAGAGTCGGTAGGTTGATGAGCGACTGGACCAGACAGTGAACGCATCATCACGGTTAAACACACTGACCTGTGAAGGACAGCTCGGGTTGATGGACACACTGCTGCGTCTGTACCGAGCTGAGGACACGGGACTAAAGACCGTCATCCCATCACTGAGAGACAGACATCAACAACAGATTCATACAAATACAGTCAAAGAGACAGAAAAAGAGAGAGTCCTTGAGGACACAAGATTAACATGACATCTTAATGTTTGAGCTGTTTACAGTCTCTCTGTCTATTTCACATGATTTCATCATTTAACCACAATATCACCAGACTCCATAAAAAAAACAAAACAAAAAAAAACAATCACAATTTTGAGAGTTGTGGAGTGAGGAGAAACTTACAAAACATAATGAAATGGCTACAGTAAATTCTCAATCATTTGTACCTTCTTGTAAATTCAGCATTAAATTCAAGACTTGTAAAAAGCTTGTAAAAACGTTGTGTCTGACAGCGCGTCAGCTGTCCTGCGCTCCGCGGTGCGCTCTGGTGAAGCGTCTGACAGCGCATCAGCTGCGCTCCGTTTCTATCACTCTTCTCTGCTTCCATCACTGTTTTGTTTTAATAAGTGCGCCAGCTAATATAAAAACATGTTTATTATTCCCTTTAATTCCTCATGTAAATGTTTCATCTGTGCATTTCTGTGGTTTCTACCTGTTTTCTCCTGTAACTGTGGTACAAACTGACTGATGAAGGAAAAGAAAAACAAATGCTCGACTGAAAGAATCTCAGTCGACTGATGATTCAAATCACTGACTATCAAAAGTTTAATATTTGTTTTTGTAGTAAACAGTTTAGGTAGAGAAGAATCAGAACGGGATGCTGGCAGAATATTTGACACCAAATAAGATCAGAGTTCATCAGCCTCTCAAAGTCTCTTATTAGCCTGTCATCTGTTGCACATTTTCTTTTTCAGAACAAACAGGATTATTTGAAAATTAAGAATAATTTAATATAGTCACATTCAGGCTGTATGGTGGATTATATTAGCGCTGCAACAATTAATACATTTAGTTGTAACTATCAAATTAATTGCCACCTATTTTGATAATTGATTAATCAGCCTGAGTCGTTTACGTTACACTCTTTGGTTTTTGTGGACAAAACAAGACATTTGAGGACATCATCTTGGACTTTGGGAAACAATGATCAACACTTCTCACCATTCTCACATTTTATGGACCAAACAACTAATCAGCACATCGAGAAAATAATCGACAGATTAATCAATAATGAAAATAATTGTTATGCAAAATGCATTTTACCAGATTTATCAAGTTGTCAAATATGAGAGCTGATTATAGAACAGTAACACAACAAGCCTAATCACTGAGGTTTGTACTGAAAGCTACTATGAGCTCACAACAGTCTCATAATAACACACAGGAGAGAAGTGATAAATAGATTAAAATCAAAACTTACTTCTGACTTCATAAGAGTCAACTACTGGAGTGTAAATTATTTACAAAAGCATCATAACTAATCAGTAACACCAGCGATTACTCAGTGAACTCTTCACAGCCTCAACACCATGAAGCAGCGACACACAACCAAACTCACATATTAAGTTGGATCATAATAACACACAAGAAAGACAAAATCACAAGCTCATTAAGACAGCATGACATCCTGTCTGCTCACTTTTGGTTGCCAGAATATTAGATACAAGTTTTCTTAAACAAATGTAGTCTATAAAGTTTGTTATGTTCAGTTTATTCTGCCCTTGTTGATGTAAAAAGATCTGAACTCACTTAATAGTTCATAATTCTAGACATCATTGCATGAAAGGGGAGACTACAGAAAAACAGGCAGAACAATTTCTAAAGTTTAGATTTCATTTTATTCAGTAGACCTATGCCGAATTATAGCTTGGCTCCTGTGCATTAAGACAATGTCCCCAAGTCATATTTAATGAGGTGTGAATGGCTCCCTATAGACAGGACAAATATAAATGCAATGTGTTTTGAATGGAATTCGGTGTTGAACGTCTGGACGTAACATGACTGACTGACCTAACAGTGGAGGAAATAAACTGTAAACATTAAAAACGGATGGATGAGATAAGGCTCCTTTTAACAACTGTTAAATGTTAAGTAGTTTAATTTAGAGCAAGTCATCAGATTTTATACACCAACATGGTTTTATGCAAAATCTGAATTAGTAAACTATTGTGTAGGTCCTACTGTAGCCTTCTTGGTAATGTTGTGGAGCCAAAGTGATATTTGCCTCTCAAATGCAGTATAAAAGGGAAACAGTCAAATATCTGGAATGCATACTTTAATTTTAGTTAAGGCCAATTTTCATAACAACATATATTTACTTTTTTGACGACTGACAGTTGTAATGTTTATTAATTCGAGTATTGATCGTAACAAGGAGTTTTCTCTTTGTGCACATTTGACTTGTACTGTCGTTTTTCTTTTATATGCAATAGAAAGCATGAATGGGTTAGATTAAATATCAGTTTAGTGTATTAAAAGTATGCCGAATTAAAGAGTGCCTCCTGTGTAATACGAAAATTTCTTACGTCATGTTTACTGAGGTGTAAGTGGCTCCCTACAAACTATAAAAATATAAATGTAACATTTTTTTGAATGGAAATCGGTGTTGCACATTTGGATGTAATACCATTGACCTGACACTGGTGATCATGGGGGCGCTGTTCGATCTCCGGAGTGCCCCGCCTCCTGCCCCGCCAGCTGCGCCTGCGCACTGGTCCACTTCCATCCGTTCCATAATTCGGTCCGCAGGCCCGGCGGAGGCAGCACCAACTGCGGGCCTCCGACCTTCCGACGGCGGCGTTGGGCTCTACTCGAGCCCGGTGGAAGCCCGACCAGCAGGCCTCACGAGCAGCAGACCCAGAGCCGCCGAGTCAGCGGGCTGAACACCGACGCTGCCTCGTCTCTACCGCATTTCCCTCCAAAAAACGCCGCTTATCCGAGTGTGTCTGCGGGTCACACCGTCATTTATAACACTCAGCTACGCTTCACTTGCTGCTGCCTCCAACGCAGATTTAACGGCTGCGTAAAAGCGAATTAAAATACGAACCCCGCGCAAAAACACTCGACACAAAGTTTAGTCCGCTCATACGGTTCAGACTCCCCCGGCTGTGCGGCTCCGCGGGGAAACTTTTAATTCGAGTCCGCACAGGTGACGTGACTTTTAGGATTAGCTGTTGAGCTAACTTGGTTTGCAGTAAAACCTCCAGTCAGAGATCAGAAAACCGCTCAGCAGCTGTCCGAGAGAGTCGACCCCGGGTCGGCCACACGGTCCTCAGGAGGGTCGGTCACACGGTCTCCAAAAACACCGAGTAGAGCTCCAGAAGTGTCCGAGAACCGGTGAAAATTAACAGTTTGAAAGATTTTTTACAACATAGTCCTTGACCAAATAGAGGTAGTTCACCAGCTGTGAAAACAGCGCCGCTGTCTGGTCACACGGAGAACTGCAGCTCAGAGACAGAGCTACATGAAGAGAGAAAGTGAAGCAGCATCAGTTCACATTTACAGAAAATTAATACAATTTACCTTATGATTATATTTGAGGGATGTTAACAGGAATTTTACTTTTCACGTTTTAAAAATCAGTAAACAATTTATCATGTTATCTTTTCTGATTTGGAATTAATTATTGTTTTATCTGTTTTATTGTAAAACTAAAAATAACTGAAAATATTTATTTTGTACATGAAAATAGTAATTCATGTTGAATGGTTAAGAAGCAGTGTAATGCTCGGTATATTCAGTCAAAATAAATGCAACCAACTGCCTTTGTCCAATGTAAAAAAAAAAAGTTATTAACAGTGTTCTCTACAACTTTTGAAAAACTTTTTTTTTTTTTTGTCTCTAAAACTCATTCAAAGATTTACTTTTCTTCAGTCACCTCAACAAAGGATTATAGGTTGGCAAAACCTATTTTAGTTTATTTGAAAACTTTTGAATCTGACTTAAGTTGCCTTGCAATTATGAGTTTTCTCAATATTTCTTTACAGTGAATATAATAAAATTTGGCATAAATGAATATATTTCCCTGGATAGAGGTTAGGGCTACAGCTAATGATTAAATTATCAATTCATTAATTCAGTGATTATTTCAGTTAATAAATTAAGAAGTTAATCTATAAAATGTCTGACAGTCCAAAAATCAAGAGATTCAGTTTACAGTTAAAGAAAACAGAAAAGTAGGAAATCCTCACATGAAGTAAATATTTTGTATTTTCTTGCTTAAAAAAATGACGTTCAAAATTGTTGCAGATTAATTTTCTGTTGATCGACTAATCAATTAATTGACTTATTGTAGCTCTAAATAAGTTGAACATTTCTGTCATCCTGAAAATGACAAAACCAAGAAATGCTTAAAAAGTTCCTCAAAGTTTGGTTGGAATTAGATCAACAAAGATAAGGAATAAATCTTCTAAATGATCATGTATTGCAGTAATGTAGTCATTCCTGAGCAGAGAAAGTACAAGTTCACTAGAAATAAAGCTTAAATCATAAAAACATATGAGAATGTTCTTGAAAACAGAATGTCAGAGTGAACTTGATGCAGATCTAAACTCCTGACAGACTGTGACGGAACATTATTGGGATGTTTTGGTGTTTTCTTTGTTGTTGTGACATTAAACTCTGCTGTTCTCCCAGAATCCCAAAAATCCTCCATCTGCTTTGAGTCGTCATCTCCAAAAAATGGTGAAACAGGACACCAGGAGGCTCGGCCTTTAACCCCTTCACTGCCTCCCGGACACGACAGCTTCCCCAAACGAGACACACAGCAGACCAGAGAGAGAGAGAGACCTACAGAGAGAGACAGACAGAGAGAGAGAGAGACAGACAGAGAGAGAGACAGACAGACAGAGAGAGAGAGACAGAGAGAGATGTGACGAGTACATTTTAAAAATATGGTTTATTTCCTGAAATTTTATTAGTGAGCAGAGATCAGTTTGTACCAGGAAGCTTGAAAGAGTGACACTGGTCTGTGTGTGTTTGTTTGTTTGTTTGTTTGTTTGTTTCCACAATAAAAAAACACATCATGACCACTGGTGGAATGTAACTAAGTACATTTATTCAAGTACTGTGATTAAAAATAGGTATTTCCATTTTCTGCTACTTTATTCCACAATGAATCACATGCAAATATTAAACTTTTTTCTCCACATTTACCTGACAGCTTTAGTTACTTTGTATATTGAGATTTTACACAAAAAAACATAAAAAAAACATTAAATCGTCCAACTGTATATGAGCATTTAAACATTTAAATGCTGCGTGCACTCAAATGTTTCAGTAATAATAATCTACTGCTGCAGGTTTTAACAAGTTGAAGACAATGTAAGTCCTATTTTACATCCATAGTGGCAAAAAAGCACATGCACAGTTTGCATCAGTGATTGTTGGTTCAGTTTTGGTTTCATTTAACTGTTATGGTGCAATCAATACAATTTTATAAAGTGACGACGTGATCATTCAGAAGAGCTGTCAAAATCATATTTAAGATATTTCAAGACATTTAAGGCCTAAAACTCAGACTTTAAGGACCTGCAGAAACCCTGATAATGATAAAACAGCCACAGAGGCCGTTTCTCTGCATTACTTAATGTTGTATATCCTGTGTGTTACTAAGAGTACCGAGTACTTCTTCCACCACCAGTCATGACAAATAATTACAATGCCGTTGTAAGAACTACAGATATAAATAAAGGGTTGGGAGGCTTACTTTAAAAATGTATTCCAATACACTTACTGATTACCTGTTAAAAATGGAATTAGTAAACTAATCCAAGTATCACAATATTTAAGTAATGTAACTTGGTTACTTTTAGTTACTTTTGGATTACCTCAATACAAAACTGAAATGAACTTGAATTAAAGTGAAATTATTTAACCAAATATAAGGTTTATAATCATTTTTATTATTGTTATTAATCGTTTGACCAGATATTCCTTACTTCATTATGTGCCAAAAATAAATGTCTGTTTAGAATTATAATGGTAATAATGCACATTTAAATGCCCTTTGGTAAATCTCAAAATAGTTTTCAGGAGTAGTACTGACAGGTTAGCTAGCTAATTGGATTTCTGTGCAGCTAACATTAGCGATTGGTCTGTGTATCTAATGTTAACAGCCAGTTTCTGTAGCTAACATAGGCAACTGGTCAGGGTAGCTAACGTTAGCAGCTGATCTGTGTAGTTAACATTAGCAGCTGATCTGTCTAGATAACATTAGTGGTTGGTCTGTTAGTGGTTAATTTCTGTAGCTAACATTAGCAATTAGTCAGTGTAGCTCACGTCAATGGTTGGTGTCTGTGTAGCTAACATGAGCAGATAAAGTACAAGTTGACAAACAACTTTTTTGAAAAACAATGTTTGAAGGTTTCTAAAAACAAGATTCACGTTTACCTTAAGAAAAAAGCTAAGTTTTCTTCAATAAAACATTGTTAGCTGATTAAAAAAAAAAAAAAATCAAAACATTACCTTTGTCTTTTATTTATTTGGTGACCCAAGTAAATTTTCCAGTGACCCACCAGTGGGTCACGACCCAGTGTTTTGGAATAACAGACTTAAAAGATATTTTTATTCATCACTTTAGCAGAAACTTTGGCTCCTCCATGTTGACCCCTGAGTCTTCCAACATTCTTCTTATTTCCTTTTTTGTGGCGGGAAAGAAAATTCATAGACGACATGTTGTGACGTCAGTTCTGAGCTGTTATAACTACAAGTACTTCAACTACAACTACTGTCTGTAACAAAGAGGCTGACTGCCGTCAGCGGGTTCCTTCTGCTGTTCAACCCGCTGGAGCCAAAAGGTTAAAGAGGGAAGAGCGGAAGGAGGGAGGAGGGAGGCCGGGGGGAGGAAGGAGGAAAAGGGAAGGTCCTGTCTTCCTCCAGACGGAGTTAAAACTACTTTTAGGCCACTGTTTCTACAAACTTTTCTTCGATGTGTCAGTAAACCGTCCGTAGCTTCCCGCCGCGGTCAGCTGCACACAGCGAAGCCGGCGGACTGAAGGGAGCCGCGGGGAGACGGACAGCGACATGTCGGAGGGATCCGGAGCCGTGTGGATGTGACTGGTAGGCGGGTTAAACCTCCGAGGTCTCCCCGCTGCTGCTGGTAAACAACTGCGGGCAGAGCAGCGAGCAGTGCGGGACAACCCAGCTCCATACACCCGAGACAGAGTCTAAACAAGTTTTAATAGAGATTAAGATCGTTTCATCAAACTCTAAACACGTTTGTGATAAAGTCATAAACTAAACTACAGCTGATTACAGTAGATAGAGAAATTTTGCCTATCCCTAATTTATTGCAGTTTTTTACTTTGAAAATTACTTAAAAAATAATTGGTTGTTACTGGTTAATTTTCTGTTGCTTCACTAATCCACACTAATATCCCATCAAGATATTTTTAAACCTGATTTAAAGTCTGTGTTACGATATATGAAGCTGTAAGGATAACAAAAAATATCGTGATAAAAAGTCCCTGTACTGAAAAAAATATCTAACTGAATTGAAAAATGTCTTTTATTAAAGGCGCAGTGTGTCAGATTTGGGTTGATTTATTGTCAGAAATGGTATATAATATTCATAAGTATGTTTTCATAAATAACCTTAGAATGAGCCCTTTATATTAATCATTCTCAAACACCGGGTCGTGACCCACAGGTGGGTCACCAGAGGTTTTATTTGGGTCACCAAATAAATAAAAGACTATGGAAGAAATTCTACAAATTTAAGATGTATATCTGCAGTATACTGATAAAGTATTTAAAATGTTTTACTGATGAGAAGAAAAAAAGCTTGTTAATTCCACCTAAATGTGTGTATGTAGCTAAAATCTCCTTCACTGTGAAAAACAAAGTTGAGAAGACTCAAAATTTCAAGGCAACTGTTTTGAGCCCAACTCAACCTTTTAATTTAAAAAAAAAGTTATTATTGAGATAATTTACTTTTCCTCTTTAGGTAAACTTGGATCTTTGTGTTTTAGAAACCCCCAAATATTGTATTTCAAAAATTATTGAGTCAACTCAAAGTGAAAGTGAATATTTTTTTTAAAACCATTTAATTGTCAAGCACCCAAAAAATGACAAACAGATTCACAGTTCACTGTGATCAAATTTTAAATACAATATTTTTGAATTTCTACACCTCAGAGATTCAAGAACAAAAATAAATTATCTCAACACAAGATTATAGGTTGACAAAACTTTTTTAGTTTATTTCAAAACTCAAAAATCTGTTAGAGTTGAAATTTTGTCATCTCAACTTTTTTAAAAGTTTTGTTTTTTTGATGAGAGGAAATAAAAACAATAAGATAGTCTGTTACCTCAGTCTGAATGTATTTACTTCTCATTCATAAAGTAACATGTGTATGCATGAGTCAGAATTAGGGCGTCACGATATTGGAAAAACACTGACATTGTGATTTTTTTTAACCCTGCGATATATATTGCGATATGAAAAAATACAGGTATTTTCACCAGATGACTTGAATAGCACTTTATGTTACTGCTGCCATCTTGTGGACAGTTAACCTGCACTGATCTTGCGACTCACGCCATATGCAGGGGCGTGGTCTGCTTTGGCAAACTGATTAAGAATGATTGTGATTGGTGGATCGCTGCACGCAGTGTGTGTCAGGTACCCTTGAAATTAGATGAGAACACATTTAGTTCACACATTTAGTAAAAGTGTGAAAAAAGAAAAAATGTTTTCGAAACACTGCTTTATATCTACAGAGGGATCGTGTTGAACCGCCATGTTTCTACAGTAGCCCAGAACAGACAAACCAAACTCTGATTCTAGATCCAGACTTTCACGTGTTTCCCAAGTTCCACAGCCACCGTAGGTTCTCATACACCACCGTAGGTTCTCGTACACCGTAGGTTCTAGTACACCACCGTAGGTTCTAGTACACCACCGTAGGTTCTCGTACACCGTAGGTTCTAGTACACCACCGTAGGTTCTAGTACACCGTAGGTTCTAGTACACCACCGTAGGTTCTACTACACCACCGTAGGTTCTCATACACCACCGTAGGTTCTCGTACACCGTAGGTTCTCGTACACCAGGGGTCAACCTTTACTTTAAACAGAGTCATTATGGGCTCAAAAATAAAAGATAAGAAAATCTGTCTGGAGTTGCAGCTTTTAAATTCTACATTTTCTTCTCATCTCTCATCCATTTCTAAGACGTCACAAAGTGGAGCTGCAATGATAAATTGATTAATCTCTAGCTATTTTGTTAATTGATTGATTGGTTTGAGTAATTAAAAAAAAAAAGTAAAAATTCTTAGAAATGATTCTTAAATGTGAAAATGTTCGAGTTTCTTTCCTCCTCTCTGACAGTGAACTGAATATTTTTGAGTTGTGGACAAAACAAGACATTTGAGGACGTCATTTTGGACTTTGGGAAACACTGATCAATGTTTTTCACTATTTTAGGCAAACAACTATTAATTGATAAATCGAGAACATAATTAACTGATTAATTGACTCTGAAAATAGTCGTTAGTTGCAGCCTTAAACGAAATATTAATCTTGTAGTTTGGACTTTTTTGATTAATCAATTATCAAAATAGTTCTCAGTTGATTTGATAATTAATTGTTGCAGCTCTAATTTTTTTTTATCTCAAGATAATCAAGTTTGTTTTCTTGTTTAATTAAGTTTAATTAATTAATTTAGCTCATTATTTCAAGAAAACAGGCCAATTTCTTGAGATAATTTATCATGTTGAGCAAAAACCTTCTGTTTTCTCATGATGACAGTTTGATTATCTCATTATCACAAGATAACAAAGCTTAATAAATCACTTAATTATTAATTAATTATTAACATAATTTTGTCCTGGACAGAAGTTGTTGTTTTACTTGTTTATTTTCAGAGAGGAGGATGGAGGGAGAGAAAGAGACGGCCGAGGAGAAGGAGGAGGAGGAGGAGGAGGAGAAAGAGCTTCATCTCATCGCAGCAGCATCCTCTGCAGACTACCCGGACTTTCCCATCATGCACTGGGAGGAGTTGAGCCAGCGGATTGCTGAGTTGGAGAAGCAGGAGCAGGAGAGGAGAGAGAGGTCAAAGGTGAAGACAAACTGGGGTTCAGTTATCACATGGACGTTTCATTTCAAACCACGCCTAAAAATGTTACAACATGCATCGCAATTTTTGAGAAAAGCTGCCATGACATCAGACATTTTAGGCCGCAACAGTCCACAAAACAGCCCGCAAAATCCTGGAGGGACTGATTATGGGACATGTAGGATCCAGTGTGTTTGGACCCGTATCTTTTTTTAACTCGTCTCTCGTCACTGGAGGACTCCTCTGAATGAGTCCGTACGTCTTGCTGCTCTTGTTATTTCTGTCTCAGTCTGATAACATTCCTGAAGGGATGAGAACATGTTTGTTGTGTCTGTAAATCCACCAAACACACAGCGTGTAATTCACACCGTGGATGAGACGTTACACAGAAACTCTGTGGATCATCGCTGCTGCAGATTTCTACGTTCTCCGGTGGTTTAATGATAACCTTTACTGTGAAAACACCAGTTTCCTCTTCGCTGCAGCAGACATGCTTGTGATGAATCTGGCTGCTGCTAAACTGCTTTTCATGCACGTTTAAGTTATTTGCTTTGTTGTGAAGAACAACATAATTTTATTTACAAAAAACATCAAATTTGCTGGTTTGATGCACAATTTTAATTAATTTACAGTTTTGTAAAATCTTTTTTTTTCCTACAGAAGCCTTCATAAATGACTAATGATTGTGTCTTCCTGTCTTCCTGCAGAGGGGGACGGGGGTGAGGATGGAGGACAGTCAGGGGGGAGTGTGGAGAGACGTCTGGGAGGAAGAGGAGGAGGAAGACTTCAGGAGGTGTCGAGTAGCACAGAGGTAATGCAGAGTCACACAGTCTGTTCAAGTTCAGCTCAGTTTTCCTTCACAGGGTCAGTTCTGGAGAAACATAATTTCTGTACAAAAAAAAAACAATCCGGCTTGTTTGTATTTCTGTAAACCAATCACAATCGTCCTGCAGAATATTGTTGTGGGAATTTGTCTTAGTGAAACAGTTGCAGGCGGAGAGACGAGCCCACGTTTTAAAATGTCTAAATCCCTGCAGATTGTAGCATCGTCTGTTCCTTTAAAATGGTTCAGCCCTACCACAGACCCATGAAAGATCTCACAGAGCGATCATTTTAACCTAGAAGATGATCTTTCCCAAACCAAAACCAAATCTTTTTTGTCCCTAAGCCTGCTCAGACCTGAACCACAGTGTCGTTACACTATAAAACACCAGTTTGTACAATGTGCACAACAACATGTACAAGTCTGGGTTCCCCTCTGGACTTGACCAAAGGAAAGAGCTGCCAGCTTGTTTACACTTGTACCGTTAGCGACCATGTTAGTTAGACTCGGGGAAACTTTTCAGCGTGTAGGTTTAGCTCAGAGGTGGTTGTTGTTGTGGTTCCCGTGGCAACCCAGGCAGCGGTCAGGGGTCCACGCTCTAATGTGAACCAGCACTCAAAATTAAAGATCGTCCGTTGTCACCTGGGACACAGAGGTAGTGTCTGGGCGGCGTGCGACAGACCACAGACGTCACGGTTTGGATCGTATCGTGGATGTGAGTCACTGATCATAAATATTTTTTAAAGTGAAAGAACTCTCTGCCTCCTCTCTCTGTCTGTAGTCACCACTATAGTAATTAGGGCTGAATGATTCTGAAAAAATATCGATCTAAATTCGATTATTTTGACTGATATTGCAATTAGAGACAATGATAATTTTTACATCATTATTCTTATTTTGATTGAAAAACATGTTAAAATGATTACAGTGTGATTTTTGCAAGAATCTGAACCAAATGTGTAGAACAGGACGTCTCTGTCTCACCACATTCATTCAATTAAACGTTTAAAGACACATTTTAACAAATATTGCACCTCCCCTGATTTGAAAAGCGCAGAGAGCCATATTGAGATTTCGATAAATTTTTGATTAATTGTGCAGCTCTAATGTGTGACTTGAGGGAACAGCTGACAGAGGTCCGCAGCGAGTCAGCTGATGTGAACGCTTCAGTGAGAATAAACAACATGATGTAAACAGTGGAGACGAACTGATGCACTGACGGTTTTGTTCTTGTAGTCATGGACTCTCGTCCTGCTGATGTTTATTATCTGTTTACAGATTTCACAACCACAGAAACCTGCAGCTGTGCTTCATCAACAACAGCGACAGTGAAGACGAGGACGAAGGAAGAAACAGAAAGGTCATTTTCTGTCTCTTTTCTAAGGAACGCAGCAGCGTTGTGTGTTTTTTATGGAAGGACCAGCCGGTTCACATGTCCTGAAAGACATCAGTGTCCCAGACAAATGGGACGAGTTCTATTCAAATATTATTTGTGTTTATTGAGCTTAAAAACTATTGATAAGCAGGCTGTACAAACAGTCCCTCCAGGAAGTTGCAGCCGCAACAATTCACGCCAATTCAACCATTTCTCATGAATTCAGTGCGACACTGCGGTTTTGTCCAAACTTGACTAAAACTTGTTTTATTATTCGCTATTTTTTTGCATTTATATATTTTTTTATTTTGTCACAGGCACTGAAAAGAACACATCTGTCATCTTTATAGACATTTATTAAAGCTCTGTGCATTATTTTATTTTAGAATTTTGTGCTGTTTTGACTTGAGTTTGAGCTCCAAAAAGATTCTGCTTCTTTGTAGAAAATCCCTCTGTGTACTTTTTCTTTTACAGATAAAGCAGATTTTTATATTTTTTGTAATTCTGAGCCTTTTTGATCTAAAGTTAGTTAGAACACTCAGAACAGAGTGCAGTTTTGTTCTTCCTGAAACAAGTTGCTTTCAATTTTTAACAAATTATCCCCCCAAAATTGCAGCTTTCTTTTACAGGTTCCACTTGCCTAAAAGCATCACAACACGCATTACATTGCATTGCAGTTTTTTTTAAAAGTTGCTGTGAAATCAGGCTGCAACAATCCCAAAAAATGCCAGTGACGTCCTGGAGGGACTGAATAAAGAATGACAACGTGAAGGCTTGTAGGTTTATAATATTTTAGTCGGCAGTAGGTCACTTCTGCTCATTCATTACATTCCAAATTAAAAAAGCACCTCATGTGCATAACGCTGAGAGCTACACCAAAAGTATTCAGTTTACTGTCAGAGAGGAGGAAAGAAACCAGAAAATATTCACATTTGAAAGGCTGAAATCAAATGAAATCAAGAGAATTTGGACATTCCTCTTTAAAAAATACTCAAACCAATTAATCAATTATCAAAATAGTTGGCAATAAATTTGATAATCTATTAATAATTGATTAATTGTTGCAGTTCTACCTGACATTACAGTGAGAGAGATTTAAATATGTCAGATTTCAACATGTTTTCTTGATTAAAAAAAAAAAAGTAATTAATTTTTATTCAGTCAAATCTGAGCAAAGAAACTCTAGAATTTATTTTTGACCTCTGGGAAAAGTGATGCAGATGTTTCTTCTGATTTTAACAGAACTGGTTTGTCGTCATTTCAGACAATTAGACTTTAATTCTCCTTCATCCATGACAACAAACGTGATGTGACCTCTGACCTTACGTCTCCTTCAGGGAGCCGGTGGCAACTGTTGCCATGCCTCCGGGCTGAAACAGGAAGTGGTGACGGCTCTGAGGACGCTGAGAGACAAGCTGCTGGCTGAGCAGAAGGAGAAGGAGGTTAGAGGAGGGAGAGAGAGGGAAAGATTAACTTTGAAAGACTGAGAGAGAGAAATATTATCAACAATCAAAGAGTGTGTGTGTGTGTGTGTGTGTGTGTGTTGCAGCATCTGGCCAGCAGCAGCGTTGTTGCCAAGCGGAAACATCTGGAGCGTTGGGACCTGCAGGAGTGTTCAGTTCAGCAACTCAGCAGCTTGAGAGCATCACTGCAACAGGACGTGCACGGTACACACACACACACACACACACACACACACACACACACTAGACCCAGATGTTTTAAGAATCAGACACACCCTGTTCAGTCTTAAAGGTGTCTCGCTCCTTAGTGGAGGATGACAGCTGTGTTCTAATGGAACCAATCAGAAGAAGAAAAAGCATCAAAATGTCCAGAGAGATTTATTTTGATCATTTCTTTAATGTCCCTCAGGACAGAGACACCTGGAGACTCTCCTGTGTGTCTGAACCAGACTGCAGGTTTCTGTTTAATTATTTTAAACTTCAGCTGTAAATACGACGATGAGCCTCAGCCGTCGTGTCTGTGAGTTGGAAGTTGTTCGTAGTTCAGAGTCGGTTTTCCCGACTTTGAATCCAAATGCGTCGCAGCGCATCTGCTCTGGAAAACATGAAGACTGTTCGGTCTCTGAACTTCAAAAGGCTCCACAGCAGCTGATTAACACACTTTAAAAGAGACGGGAGGAGGAGGGCAGTTACATGTTTCCAGAGAAATGTCAACTACAAAGCTGTTCGAGTCCGTCTCACAACACAAACACGACATGTATCAGTCAGTCCCTCCATGATTTCACAGGCCTGCTCTGGGATTGTTGTGGCCTGAAATGCCGATTTCACAGCAGCTTTTCTAAAAAAAAAAAAAAAAAATGTGATGCATGTCGCCGTGTATTTACGTGTGTTTTGCAATGAATGTGCAGGACAAGTTGAATTTTGTTTTTATAATTCATTAAAAAACAAAGGCAGCTTGTTCCAGAGAGAATATAACCACTGCCTGTTCTCAGGGTTAGATTGGTTGAATTTGAGTGAATTGTTGCAGTTGCAGCATTGCAGCTTCCTGGAGGGATTGATATAGTAGAAACTACCCAGTTCCCAATTCGACACCATGTTAAAAAACCAAAAGCAATAATCAAATTTAAGACTTGTTGTTTTTCTTTGAATTGAAAACTTCAAGCACAAAAGCCTGACGGGGAGATTTACTGAACCTGACATGAATTACTGTCAGCAGAGCAGGTTGCCATGTCTGGAAAGTAATGCAAAGGTGCAAAAGTGATTTCTGTTTCCGCAAAAATGTGAATTAATCAATGACCTGCACCCAACCCAACCTGTAAATCAAAAGAAGTTTGTGATTGGATCAAAGAAATGCAAACAAGGCTGGGTGTTGCTGCATGTATGAAGTCAGACCTTCTTCCAGCGCGGGGTGCCGTGAGAGCGGTCTGCTTATGCCAGACTAGTGTGTGTTTGACTGAGGGGGAGACGGGGGAGAGGAAGGTGGGAGGCACACAGTGTTTCTCACTACATGAGTTTGGACAAACATGGATGTAAACGGCAACTTGACTGACCGGCGGAGGAATATAACCAAGAGGCTGAACCCTTCACTGTAGAATCTGATGAGAACGTCAACCAGCATCCAGTGAATTTGTATTTTCAACATTTTATCCCTAACAAATTTTTGAGCTGCTCAGTGATCATGAGTCACTCCTTCCACGTCACAACTCACTTACATTTTGTTTATTTCTGATAAAATAGGGCAAAATATAAAATTTCCGTTTGCCCTGAGGTGGCGAGCTCCTTGCTTTTGTCATTTGTGACCAGCAGAAACAAACTTTGCCTCGTGCAACAAAGATAAACTGTTAACCACAGCAGTGACACTTCTGTCTTGTTGTTTTGATTCCAGCTCTGAGCTCCGAGCTGGTGGCTCACCTGTTGGTACGAGACCAGCTGAGGACGAAGCAGGACGCCATGCTGCTGGACGTCCAGGACCTGACCTAACACCAGGACCACAGACCGGACGGTCCACACAAACTACACCAACATTCGTCCAACTCTGGGACCTGGACGGGCTGCTCGTCCATGTCAGTCCCGGACTCATTTACTTCAACAGAAGCTTAGCCGATCTGCTAATTTATCACCAGCAGCCGGGACAAAGACGGAGATACGACTGGATGGTTTGGTTGAAAGGAAATGGAACCATTTGAAAACCCACCGGACTTAGAGGTTGACGACGAATGACAAACTTAAAACGGAAGTGACGTCATGGACAGGAAGAGACTTCAACACGCGTCCAAAGGAAAGTTCAGACAGGAGCTGATACACGACAGCAGGTTGATATGAAACGATGAAAGGGAGGAACCTTCATCAGACAGAAAGACAAAGATTCACATCAACAAAAGAGCACAGATTTTGGTTGGATTGTTTGGAAGACAAATCTAAACGTCTCCAATCAGCGTCCAGCGAGTGAGGACAGTAAAAGATCACATTACATTTTTTTGTAAACTGCAGTCATTCATTTAATTCACATAGTGTTAGTGCTTCGGTCTACCTATAAAAGCCACTCAGGATCTGTGTTTTCATGTTTGGGTCCAGTTTCAGTTGTTTCGTACCTGGAGGACCAGCAGGGAAGACGAGGTGGTCAGAAATTAAACCGTCCGAGAAACGATGGGTTCAGTAGACTGGGTGGCTGGTTCTTACAGTCATTTTTCATTGATGGATGATTAGCAGGTGGTATTTAATGGTTGTGGATAAAGAACACAGTGTGGAGTTGAAGTCAGATCCTCTCAGATAACATCGTCCCCTCACGTCATTTTCAACCAAAATGACTTCAGTGGCTGCAGTGTAACATGTGGTGGCAACTGTGCTTTTGACCACTGACAGGCTCAGATTGTTTCTCTAAGTCCAACCAGATCAAGCAGGCAGGAAGTCAGACAATGAAAAAGCAAAGAGAATCTGGTCGGTTTTCAAAATAAAAGTCTCACAATCATAAAAACAGACAAAAAGAAACTATTTAACCGTTTGTGCACCAGAAGTAGATCAGTATTTACACCCAGGAACAAAGATATCCCTAAACGTACAAAAGGTCTAAAAGTAATATGTATTAATATTGTTTCCCTCTTTTTTGGTTAAATCTCTCTTTTCTGTACGTTTTATTTTTGGAGGTGGTAGAATACTATGGGACTCAAACTATGGGAGAACAGAAAAATGCAAACAAAGTCTGTCAATAAAACCTGCGCCAAACATGGTAAAATGATGCCATCTGGTTTAAAAAAAAACAATTTTGAAGTCAGGACTGCAGGATGAAAGCAAGAAAATAACAACAAATGTCTTTGGATCAAAAATTGCACTTTTGCTGGTAGTTAATAGGACAAAAATATCATCTGGGTGTGAGTTGGGGAGTATTTTGATCACAGTCCTTATTAATCAGTCTCTCCAGGATTTCACCAGCTGTCTTTGGGATTGTTGCGGCCTAAAATATCTGATTTCACAGCAGCTTCACTATAAAAAAAACTGCAATGCATGTTGCAGTGTTTTTAGGCATTTTTTTGCAATTAAATTGCAAAAGAAAGTTGTGATATTTTTTGTATAAATCATGAAAAGTTCTAAGTTACCTCACCAAATTTCTCATGAACAAAAGAACAGTCATCGTCAAACAGCAATCTAATTTTTTAAGGCGAGGTCACGGGGGGAATTTTAAAGGCCTGGAAAACTTTTTTCCACAACCACATTCTTACTATGATCAGCAGCTGCATGAATCACACATGAACAAATGATTTTCTGCTGATGTTAATGCAGTTTTCATTATATCACATGAGAGATTTATATCAGTGTTGGTTTTTTTTTCATGCACCAAGATGCACTCAAACAAACAGTGATGAAATCCTGTTCAAAAAAGAAACCTTAAATAACTTGAGGCTCTTCAGACACGTAGGAAGAGGAGCAGTGTTTAGAATTTGTAATAAAAACCCTTCATAAGCTACACAGCGTGTCCACGAGACAGTTTTAGAGAACAGTGTTGGCGGCTCTTCATGATCGACCTCATGACGTCCAAACAATCAAGTTTTAACAATTCTGTCTGCGTCAAACTTAAATGTAGGACACATGAATGTTGAGGTGAAGTTTTTAACATCAGAATATTTTGTCTCTGCTGACAGAAAAGCTTTGTGTGATTTTTCTCAGGTAGGACGACCAGCAGCAGTAGCAGCTTCACTTAGTCGAGCGCTTTGAGCGTCACATTACTTTCAGATTTGGGGGAAACGAAACTGAACAAAAACTGTCTGGAATCAGATTTTATACAGAGCTCGTACTCCAATGTAACCTTTTGTTTTTTTTAAGCCATGTGACAAAATAGAAAGGTCCGTATTTTTATTTTACGTTCTTTGTCGCACACTTTCCCGATGTAACCAGACTCTTCAGTGTTTTATCTGGTGGTTTAATAATTATTGAGGCAGAAGAACCTCATCTCAACATTAATCAACATGATAATGAATATAAACTGCGCACGGCGCATACAGCTTGACCTTCGCTGCAGTTGCGAGGATGAAAGTTAATTGTCTGTGATCTGTCACTGTCTGACTGAGCAGCCTCATGGAAGTGATATATTAATATTTTAAACTAACAAAATTAGTTAAAACAAGTCAACGTCCATATTTTGTTGCTTTCTTAAATTCATTTCCTGTAATTCATTCTTTTTTGACAAAAGAGGTTTCTTGGACTGCTGGTGTAAATCTAAACATTTATATGCAATGCGGGATTGTAACTTATTTAAGTTTTATTGTGTTTACTTATTTGTTATTATTATAACAAGGGAACATTACACTCATACAGCATGTGTAGCAAGATGAGCTTAACTTAATGTGGTTGTTATTTTATTTTTCTTATGAAACAAAAGGGGAATTTCACCAAAATTTGTAGCAAATAAAAGACAAACATTTATTTCTAATTTTTATTTACAGAATATTTACTGAGCAAACATCGTCCTCTGTTCCTTTGATTAAAAAAAAAAGAAAACTATAAAAAGTAAACAGCTGATTTTTGATATCAGGTACAGGAACACGACCGTCCGTTTGTTTTCACAGTTCAAAAGCAGTTGAGTCGTGGTAACGTTACTTAAATGCATAAAAATAACAGAGGAGTTTTTATTTTAATTTTTGGTGTTATCCCTCTTTAACTGATGCTGAACACTTCAGGTACAGTCAGTTGTTACATTATTGTTTACTGGTAAGAAATGCAAGAGAACAATAGCAAAGAATCTGTGATTAAGAGCATGAAATAGTTTAAACATTTCAACACTTTTTAAGGTTGTGAAGTTTTATTCTAAAGTAGCCGTGGATATTTAGATGATTTAAAATGTGGCTTTTTTTTTTTTAATCAACCACTATCAATGTCCTGCAGTGCCTTAAAACAAAACTATTTTGATTTATTGAACATTTCTCTCACATTGACCTTTGATAAGAAGCTGAATGTCATATTCATGAAAGGAAACGTGTCTGTCTTACTTTTTTATTCACATATAGATGTTTAAAGTCACACTGAAATGCCGTTTTACGAGCTTCAGAGTAACGAAAGATGCTAAATGTGATGAGTTTCTTTGTGAAACATGATGTTGCTGCAGGATGTAACACAGTGAAGGAGAGTTAAAACATGGAGAACAGTAAAAGTAATATTCTGTGCTTGATAATGAGCTAACAAGGTGAACAGATTGTTTTTCATTTCATTGTGACTTTAAGAGTATTAAGAGTTGTATTTTAAAATGTAAATAAAATTAATTACAAATGCATTTTTAAATGTAAACATTAATTCTAAAATATATTTTGATGGTCTGCAACAGTTCTATTTGTTGTCCACTTTATTGCTTCAGTGTTCAGTCAGAAAAATGCTTTGTTTTGTGTGAAAGTGTAACGTTAGCTTACCTGGTGAGGAGTAAGGATCGAGATTTTACACATTTACTATTTTGAGAACAGAGGTACACTATCTTGATGTATGTGGGCTCCAAACCAGATCACATCAGTGTTTTATCTGGTCATTTAAAAATTATTTAGGCAGAAGAACATCATCTCAACATTAATCAACATGATAATGAACATAATATAAACTGCGCACGGTGCATGCAGCTTGACCTTCGCTGCAGTTGCGAGGATGAAAGTTTATTGTCTGATCTGTTGTTCATGGAAGTGATATTTTACAATTCTTAATATTTTAAACTAACAAAATTCATTAAAACAAGTCATTTGGTCTTTTCAAAGTCATGACATCAAGCTGAGACAGATTCAATATTCTGTTGGCGTTCAGAAGCTGCTGCTGAGTGCAGCGGTCGGATCGCACTGTGCACGCCGCAAAGT
Organism: Lutjanus erythropterus; assembly: GCA_020091685.1. NCBI lineage: Eukaryota > Metazoa > Chordata > Actinopteri > Lutjaniformes > Lutjanidae > Lutjanus > Lutjanus erythropterus. The sequence continues at coordinate 1,125,244 of CM034601.1, read as the reverse complement.
TCTAAAATATATTTTGATGGTCAGCAGCAGTTATATTTGTTGTACACTATTGTCAGTGTTTGTTTTCTCATTATAAATCAGAAAAATGCTCAGTTCACCTTTTTGTGTGAAAGCGCTCTTTGTGACATTATCTTACCTGAGGTGTTTTCTCTGAGACTCTTGGTCCTTTTATCAGCTGAGAGGAGACAGAACAGAAGTGAGGTCTGTTACTCAAGTGACGACATCCTGGTACAAAAACACACAGACATCGTAGCTTAAGTGGCTAACGTTAGCTTTTGGAGGGAGAAAGTCATGACATCGCACGTGACCTCTGTGTCGTCTTTCTAATTATGTATCTACACAATCAAGACTTGTAAAATTCTCTCTTAAAATGACAAACATCATATGCGATTTGTGACAAAATTCAAATGTGATCAAAAGACGACTGTTCATATTTTTTTTCTGACCATGCTGGTCCACTGGTGACTCCGCCTCTCTATTTCTTGATGAACTTTTTGAAACTTTGATTTATTCATTTAACATCCACTGAAGCATTAAACAAAAAGGAAAATAACAAACAATGGTTGGCTTGTCAATAGTGCCGTATTTCAAATTTGTAAATGAATGTTTCTCCAACTACAGATACTTCTAAGTCCCAGCAGTGAAATTTTAGATTTATTTATTCCTCAAATGATTCTTGACAAATATGCATAGTGTTATTAAACTTCTTGACTAAAAATAACAAAAGGCCATAACAAGATGACAATCATGTAACGACAAAAATGACGTAACAAAATGAAAACAGAGTAAAAGACTTAACACGGTGAAAATTACGTAGATCTATGAAGATTATGCAAAAGACGTAACAGGACGAAAACCTCATAAAAAGACATAACAGGATGAAAATGACATAAAATGAAAATGTAAAACATGTAACAAAACGTAAACGACATAAAAGGTGTAACAAGAAAAATATGATGTAACAAAAATGACATGACAAGATGACAATGATGTAAGAAGATGAAACGTCAACTGTCACAGTTGAAGATTTACAGATTTGGACACAAACACAGACACTGGAGACGGACAGGAGCAGTTCAGTGACATTTAATGAACAGAAATAAAACAATACAAAAGGCTTACGTGAATATAAGGCAGGAAGAATCCTGAGAGTAAAACAAACTAACAACCAGAGACGCAAAGACACAGAATTCAATACACCAGGGACGAGGAGGATGACAAGACACAGGTGAGGGCGATCAGGAACAGGTGAAAATAATCTGTCATCAAAAAGAGCGGGAAAGCAGACAAAGACAGGAAGTAAAACTGACAAGGACACACAAGGGAAGACATACCAAAATAAAACAGGAAGGGACTGAAAAACCCAAACTATTCCAACAAACAAGACAAAAACGAGATAAAAGATGTTAACAGGAAGTGAGAATATAAAAACACTGTAAAATACAGAAACAGACTCGACCAGAGAAAAGCTGAGGTTCACTTTCAGCTTTGCACAGAAACAGTCAGAACAGTTTACTTTTACACTCTGAGGACATTTCAGCCTGAACTTTTTCACTTTTACTGCAGTAAACAGGTTGAATGAGTACTTCTACTGCAGTATTGAATCTGTGGACTGTTAATGTAACTTTTAATGAAACTGATTTCCTCGACAACATGTGAGCTGCAGGCGTCCGTTCATGAGCCTTTTGTTTTTTGCAGCAGATATTTGATTTTTAATAAACGTCAGACTGATTTGATGTCCTCGCCCTCGCTGTATTTATTCATACCTGTGCTACCTGCGCGCTGTGTGACCACCAATTGTGTTGCCGTGTTTGATCACAGTCACACACACCATCACATGTACAAACACTCGGGCAGAGCTTTGTCACGACTGTGTGTTCACTGTCAGCGACGACAAACTCACTATTTACCGTCTGAATCAGGGCTGATGATGGTGATGATGGAGTGAACGGAGCAGAAGGAGGAAGAGGAGGAGGAGGAGGAGGAGGGGCTGCTGGTGTGTTCACTGTATTCTCTTTGCTCTCTAATTAAAGCCTCAGATAACAGAGGCAGGGTGAGGAAGAGGAGGAGGAGAAAGTGAGACATTTAGAGCCTCAGCAGAAGAAAAGGTGAGTGATTTATTAGCTTTAGAAAAACAGATTTTAGTTTAACCACATCTGTATCGTACAGCTGTTGATTAAAGGTACATGTCAGAAAAAAGATACAGGAATCAAAACCTTTCTAAACTAAAATATGATTTATCATATTTGATTAGTTTTGCACAGCTCATATATATGTGATTGTTTTTAATGCAGTATGGTTTTAGAAGCTCTAATCTTTTTGGTTTCTCATTGAAAATAAGTTTTATAATAGTAATCTTTGTATTTCATGCATGTAAAGAGTCCATGATTATTCTTTAAACTCATGTTAGAAGTTGAATTTATGGTTAAATTAGCAGGGAGCGTGTGCAGAGCAGTTCAATGCAACAACAGCAGAGTTAGCATCAAGCTAATCTGCTTTTTGTGTTACAATCCGGACGTACAAACAATACGGCAAAAAAATAAATAAACAGGTCAATTTGACAAATATTGAAGAGAAATGTAAATTAAATACCAAATCCTTCAACTCTTTTTAGCGTATTTTTAAATTTTTTAGTCCTCAGTTGCTAAAAAGAGCCAGTGTGTCCTATTAAAAGCGAACTGCACCTCCTCCTCCTCCTCCTCCTCCTCCTCCTCTGCAGTCCCTGTATTGGGTTTCATTCCTGCAGTTCTGACTGAATGAACGCTGATCAATTATTTACAGAGAAGCTGAAGGTCAGAGGAGAAACCCCGAGAGACCCTTCGGCCCCGAAACAGACACTTCTGAGCCACAACGAGACCCAACAAGACGAGAAGAAGACGAGGACGATCAGGACATGGAGGACAGGTGAAGGTAGGACCAAACTCCCTCTGATGTCCTGGGTCTGAAAATACAGGCAGCTGATTGGCTGAAAAAGCAGCAGTTTAGTCGAGTCTTTGCAGTTCAGATGCTTCAAGCCGGTGAAACTGGACAGATTTCCAGTGTTTTATACAATAAAGTCACTCAAATCTGTCTGCAACGTCTTTAAATATCTGAAACGTGAGAATAATCGATTGTCTCATTTTGACTCTGTAGATCTAAAACAGCTCCATAATATTGTTGGGAAGCATCTTCCACCTGCTGCTTGGACTCTGTTCCCACCACATCTTTAAAACTAAAGGCTATTTAAAGGGACAGTTCACCCCAAAGTAAAAACAACAACAACAACAACAACAACAACAACACATATTTCTCCTCTTACCTGTAGTGCTGTTTATCCATCCAGATAGTTTTGGTGTGAGGTGCAGAGTTTTACAGATATCAGCCACAGAGATGTCTGACTTCTCTCCAATATAATAACAGGGCTATAAATGGCACTCGTCCTGTGGAGCTCAAAGAGTCAGAAAAAACAAAAAAGTTTGAAAAACTCAACAGCAACATTCTTTACAAAAGTCATGACTACTCAAGATAATCCACTGACCTTGTTGTGAGCTGTTTCATGGAGGAACTACTTCCTGACTGCTCCAACAGTCGAGTCAAACTTCAACTTTGGAAAAAAAAAAAAACATAATTTAAAATACAGAAACTTTCACTTGATGAAGAGAGCTGCTGTGTGAGAGCAGAGACACTGAGTGTACAGAGGACCACCATGTGTCAGAGTGTTCATGAAAATCTTCAATACCTGATGAAAAATGTGAGATAGATATTTTTAAATGTACATTACACAGTACTTCATCACTTGAATGCAGCAGAGGTGGTTCTTTTTTTTCTCTTCTCCATGATCCATCTCTGGCTGCTGAGAGCTGCTGTTTAACGTCATCAGTCCAGTTATCCATGAGGTTACTGTCAGCAGGCAACAGCAGGCACAGAGTCTAGGAGGGAACCCCAGATCTGTGAGATCTGAGTGAATGTTTTGACCGAAACTATGAAAAAGCTCACGAGAGTCTCACAGAGTCTGGGTTCCCTTCTAGACCCAACCAGCAGACGCTGAGAGTGACGGACACGACCAGCCACTGCAGTAATGGATTCATCTCTCGCCTGTCGGTGAACCACAGCAGATCCTGTCTGAGTATTACTGATCAAAAATCTCACTGAGTTCATATTCTGTGAAAGCACAAATAGTCATCACTTCAATATTGTCACAATACGGTTCCTGTTAGAACCTTTTTCTGGAACACTTTCGCAGAGTTATACCTGGAATCCAAGATAAAGGGTTATACTAGAACCATCTGTGAAAGAGTTACCTGGAACCCTCCACTGAGAACCTTTTTACATTCCAATGGTTTTTATCAACAACACACCCGGGGCTTCTACCAAGAACCTTGTTATATTCCAAAGGTTTTATCTAGAACCCACCAGAGGGGTTCTACCAAGAACCCTGTTATTTTATGGTTCAAAGAACACTTGACAAAAGAGTTTGTCAAGGATTTCAAAAATCCTTGAAGAACTCTTCCATCAGAAAAGTGTTCTTTGAATGAAAATAGATCCTTTTGGAACCCTCAGTCTTACAAAGAAAGAATGGCTCTGGGTAGAACCTCAGCCCTTCAAGGAAGAACCCTTTTGGAACCCTTATTTCTAATTGTGTATGAACAGTTTGTAACCGTTTCTGTCAGCATGACACAATCTCTCACACGACACAAGAACCACAGTTTTGTTGAAGAACTGACTGTTGTTCCAAAACAGCTTCAGCAGCTGGAACAGAACAGTGACCTGCTGCACAGAAAGGCTACATGAATGGAGAGAGGTTTCCGGAAAGCTTCGTTAATGATTGAGGGGCTAATTGAGCGAAACACAGTCTTCATCAGCAAAACACCAGCGGTACATTCTGAACAAGCTTTTACAAACTAATGACTGCGTGTTTTCTTTCCCCTCTGTCACAGAAACTCCTTCAACATGCCAGAGACATGGACCAGTCCACCGTGAAGAGTCAGACATCAGATAGATAGATAGATAGATAGATAGATAGATAGATAGATAGATAGATAGATAGATAGATAGATAGATAGATAGACAGATAGATAGATAGACCGACCAGATGAAGGACAAATGAAGGAAACCTCACTGACTGAGAAGACTTGACTCCGTTAAAGGAGCTGAGATGACGCCAGGGGAACCTGAAACGATCCTGCTCTGCCAGAAATAGCCTTCATCATGGGATTGAGCCAACCCTCCAACATCACTCCAGACATCGGACTGGTGGTGGCGGCGGCAAGCAACCACCCCAACACCTCTGGCACCACGTCGTCTCTTCCTCCATCATCCTGCAGCATCGACGAATCCTACAAGTACGTCTTCCTGCCCGTCTGCTACTCGCTGACCTTCCTCTTCAGTCTCACCCTCAACTCGGTAGTGCTGCTGCGCTCCTGCCGTCACCATGGCGGCTGCTGCAGTGGCGGTGGTAGCAGTGGCGGTGGGCGACGCTGGAACACTTCACTGATCTACATGGTGAACCTGGCTACCACTGACCTGATGTACGGTCTGTCGCTGCCATTCCTGGTGGCAAGCTATGTGCTGAGGGACCGCTGGGTGTTTGGGGACTTCATGTGCCGCCTCGTTCGCTTCCTCTTCTACTTCAACCTTTACTGCTCCATCTTCTTCCTCACCTGCATCTCTGTGCACAGGTAGGAAGCAACAATTGCACCTCTGGCGCCTCTAGTAGAAGTGCCCTCTTGGTTGTTCCTATGGTAGATAAAATGTGATCTAGTGGACAAAACATTGTAAAGTGCCCTCGAATGTGCCCTTCTAGTGGACCAAAGGTGGTTACATGCCCTCTTGGGTCCCCTTCTAGTGGACAAAACTCGATAAAGTGCCTGCTAAAGTGACCTTCCAGTGGGCCAAATGTGGTAAAGTGCCCTCTTGGGTCCCTTTCTAGTGGATAAAATAAATAAGTGTCCTTTCAGTCCCCTTCTAGGGGACAGAATGTGGGAAAGTGCCCTCTAAAGTGCCCTTCTAGTAGTAGCTACGATTTGACAATCACCATTTGGTGACTCCATTTAAAGCTCTGTTGCTTTATAAACCTCCTCATATCAAGCTCATAAGCATAACATGTTTTCTGGGACATCACAAGATGTCAAATATTACCAAATCTTACGAAAAGGTGAAGTCAAAGATGATCAGTACTAAAAGGGGGTCTGTCTGAAGATTATATCACAACCTGTGGGGTCTCCTCAGTGTCTCTGTGTTCATGTATCTTCCTGGTAACGTTAATTTTTGACGGCTCCTTGCATGTGCTCTTTGAACTTTGACTTGCTTACAGGAAAGTAGCTCTATGACACAAGTTACCAATGCTAATGTAGCAAGCTAGCTGACTCTCCTGACCTTTGAGCCAATCAGAGGCTGGTGAAATGTTTGGAAAAGAGCCAGGTTGGCTGGTTTTGACTTCAGAGACAAGTAACCCACGTCTAGGTTCACACCCCCCCAAGTTGCCAACCTGTCTGCAGGACTGTTTCCTCTCTGTCACACAAACCTACAATGGCTATGGAAGCTCATCAGTGACAAAACAGTAATCAATCTGAAAAAGTAAGTAAGGAACAGGTTTATACAGCATCTTAGGATCTTTTCACCCCTAAAAGTTCACATTTTTGTTGCATTGTTTATACTGGATCTGGTTAGTTTCACTTTGCAATTAAGGGAGTGCACTCAAGATCTATTCACGATGTACCTACATCCTGTCATCATCATCTTCGTGAGCTGCGTCTCCCTTGTATTTTCAATGGAAAATAACTGATAAGTGTCAGAAAAGTTTAGAAGTCATGTTTATCCAAAAAGGTCAAATTGAGGCAACTGGAGTTGCTTGATTTAACCTTTCTTGGATAAAACAAGAATGAGATTGGAACTCACCGCTGCTTGTCCTGGTTGTCCGTCCACAGGTACCTAGGGATCTGCCATCCGATGAGGACCATCACTCTGGAGAGCAAGCGGGTGGTGAAGGGCACCTGTGCGTTGGTGTGGGTGGTGGTGTTCATCCTCACCTGTCCCATCTTCAGGTTTGCCCAGACAGGATACCTGCGTCGAGCAAGCGGTGGCATTGTGGAGCCTGGAGGGCAGAGGGAAGGTGGGAACACCACTGGATCTCAGGAGGAGTACATGAACTGCTGGGACGACGCCATCGATAAGGAGTTTGCTGACTATGTCCCATACGGCATCGTCCTCCACCTGCTGGGCTTCTTTGTGCCGTTTGTCATCATCGCCTGGTGTTACTCTCAGGTGGTCAGGACGATATTTCAGACCCTGCGCTCCCCTCCCAGTTCAATAGAGGGCGGCGAGGATGGTCCAGTGGGAGACGGGGTGATAGAAGGAGTTCGAGAGCGGGAGAGAACCTCGGTGTCCATCTCTGGATCGCAGTACTCACACTACATCCGGCGGCGACGGAAATCCATTAAAACCATTGTGACCATCACGCTGCTGTTCGCGCTCTGTTTCCTGCCATTCCACGTGACTCGGACACTCTTCCTGCTGCTGCGGCGAGGGCAGCTCGGCGGCTGCAACGTCATGAAGACTGTGTCCATCTGCTACAAGGTCACCCGTCCACTGGCCTCCTGCAACGCCTGGCTCAACGCCCTCCTCTACTTCCTGACAGGGGATAAGGGCGCCCCCTGCTGCTGGCCAGCAGAACACAGTGTCCGCAGAGACCGCCGGAGCGGCTCCCTCTGGTGGCCACTGAAGATCCTGAAAAAAGAGGGAGTGGGCGAAGACGACCAGGAGGCGGCCGAGAAGGTTGAAAGGGAGGTGCACTTGGAAAACGAGTCCAAGTCTTCAAGGGTTGTCTTCTAGAACGTTTTAATGTTGGTTTCTTTATTAAAGACTTAAAACAGCGCATGATGAACCAGGAAAAGGTCCAGCAGTTCAACAGAAAGCTGCTCAGTGGACACTCCATCTAAATATAAAGCAATTTTTAATCAATTTCCATAAAATGAGCAAAAGAAAATGTGAATAAACACGTTTCCATCCACTACTGTTGTGTGAATGTCAGGAGTTGGTTGACGGTCCAGTCAAAGCTCAGACGACGGAAATCAGACATTTCTGTTTGTTTCATGTATTAATGTGAGGAAGGTCTCAGTCTCCTCATCGCTCCACACACATCTGATGACTTAAATGGTTTTCATTGCCAACTTTTCCATCCTCAATATTTAAACTTTCTTGTAGAGCTGCAACTAACAATTATTTTCATTGCTGATTAATCCATCAATTTTCTTCTTGATTGATTAATTAATCCTGTCATAATCTGTCAGTTGAAAAATAGATAGATCCAAACACGTTTGCACTGTTTTTCAAGTCTTTCTTGTAGCGATCATTAGTGATAAATCTGTCAATCATTTTCTGCCCTAATCGATCAGTTGTTTGGTCCATAAGATTTCAGAAAATGTTAGTCAGCGTTTCCAAAGCCCAAGAGGACGTCCTCAAATGTCTTGTTTTGTCCACAACCCAAAGATATTTTCCTGTGATAATTATTTTCATTATCAATTATCTGTTGATCATTTTCTTGATTAATCGATTAATTGTTTGGTCCTTAAAATGTCAAAAATGTAAATGCAAAGACGACGACCTCAGAAACCATAAAGAAATCAGAAGATTGAACATTTAAGAATCAGAATTTCACCTTTTTTTCTTAAAAAATTACTCAAACTGATTAAGCGATTATTAGTTGGTGAATAATTCATGATTAAATTTTGCAGCTCTACTCGACAGTTTTCAGTACTTGGTTAAACCGACACAGTTCAGTTGGTACCAACAAAGTATTAAATACTGTTGACCTACTCTGAGTCAAACCAGTCAGAGACACACAGTTAATCTGCAGACGTGATGTTTGACGTCCTCACAGCTTCTTCAGTGAACAAAAGAGGACGATGTCCTGAATCAGAAATGTGAGGAACCTGATGGAGAGGACGATGTTTAAATCTGCTGCCCTCAAATGACTAAATAACTAATTAACTCATTTTCTTTTCTTAATTCGGTAATTTGTACCCTTGAATTACTCACTTCATGTCCTCAGGAAACTAAAATTGTGCCCATGAAATTAAAAACAGCTCCATTTGTTCCTCTGAGACTCTCAATGCAGAATACTTGGATCTAATGTGCTTTCATTTCCATTTTGGATTCAGATCCACAGATAGACTCGTGGTTTTGGCTGTTTCAGACCTAACATGTCGATTTCCGAGTGTCCTGTGATGGACGCTGTCCCTCGGTGACAAAGGAAACAGGAGCTGCTCACAAAATAACAAAGTGTCAGTGATGAAACTACAGAAGAGTTTTAGTACCAGATAAAAGAAGGAAAACAAGATGGATTTTTTTATTTTTACATTTCAATAAGAAAGTTGAAATCTTGAGAATAAAGTTGTATTTTTTTGGAGTAAAAATACCATCATGAGAATAAAGTCACAATCCTACTTCAACTTTATTTATTTTTAACAACATAGTGACTGTGTGGACCAGAGTCCTGAAAATCTGTACTCAAGTACAAGTACTGTTACATCACTGAAATATTACTAGATTACAAGTATTGGTGTTAGAAAACTACTTAGGTAAAGGTACAAAGTATTAGTTACTTTTTAATCATTTATGTTTAATAAATCATCAATAGCAGCATTAAATTGAAAGCTGTTTCTCTCCTGTTCTGTTCTGCTCAGGTGTCTTTGTTAATCTGATATAATCTGAGTCAAATGAAAGAATTTACAGTATTTATATAGACAGGATATATACATGAATATTGACATTATTCTACTCAGTCATCAGTTATTCCCAAACACTGGAGGAGATTTTATTTGAGTCGCCAAATAAATAAAAGATTATGGAGGAAATTCTGCAAATTCAAGGTTTTTATCTGCAGACCAGTTTTTATAAAACATTAAAATGTGTTTATTGTTTTACTGATGAGAAAAAAAAACCACGACTGTTAATTCTGCCTTATTTTGTCTCATTTAAAATGACGCACACTGTAAAAACAAAAAGAGAGAGAACTCAAAGTTTCAGGACCACTCACTTCAGTAGAGTCCAACTCTAACTCTTAAGTTTTGAAAATTTTACCAACTAATAAAGTTTCGTTGAGATCATTTCATTTTCTGTGTTTCAAAATTGATTGAATAAATATAAAATAAAAGTGAATAATGGTTAATAATTTTCAATTTTCAATCAAAACCTTTAAATTTTCATGCACTCAAATAAAGACAACCAGGTTTTTTATTACGGAAACACAAATTAAATGATCTCAACTACAGATAAGAGGTTGGCAAAACTATTTCAGTTTATTTCAAAACTTTGAGTTCTCAAAAGTTTGAGTTGCCCTGCGATGAACTGGTGACTTGTCCAGGGTGAACCCCGCCTCTCGCCCAATGTCAGCTGGGATCGACTCCAGCAGCCCGCGACCCTTACGGAATAAGCGGTTACAGAAAATGAATGAATGAATGAGTTTGAGTTGCCTCAGCTTTTAACATTTTAAAAATATGCCTCTATCTCAGCATTTCATTCAACTCTCTGAAGAAAATTAATGAAATTATTATTTTTAAAGTTTAGATTGTTACTTTAGATATAAACAAAAACAAGTCTCAGGATAAGGAGACAATGAAGACCTGAACACAGGTCCTGCATCAGAAACAGTTGAATCAGTCCCTCCAGGAAGTTGTGATGTTGTGATCGCATCAATTCATGCAAACTCAACCAATCCCTGTGAATTCTGCACGACCTTGTCTTGTGGTCCAAACTCTGCAACTTTTCTGCAAATTAAACCAATCAGCTTTGCTCCTCACGAGTTCTACCAATCACAGCAGTCCCTCATGCAAACATCACACATGTACGTCTCAATGAACCGACTCCGTTTTATTCTTCACTACTGTTTTGCATTTATTTTTCATTTTTACTTTTTCACAGGGAGTGAAAAGGACACAATATTTGTCATCATTATTGATGTTCATCAAAGCTCCGCCCACTTTTATTTTATGATTTTGTGCTCGTTGTTTTAACTGAGTTTGAGCTCCAAAAAGATTTTGCCTTTTTTGTGGAATTCACCCCAGGTGACCTTCTTCACCTGCAAATAAAGCAGATTTTGTTTGAGTTTTTGTCATCAGGAGCCTTTTTGATGAAGTTACTTAGAACTTTTAATTAATTATACATAAAAATCACAACTTTCTTTTGCAATTTTCACTTGCTCCTGCAATTTAAAAGCAACATAAAAAAAAACTGAAAACATCGCAACATGTATTGCAATGTTTTAGAAAAGCTGCTGTGAAATCAGGCATTTTACGCCGCAACAATCCCAAAGACAGCCGGTGAAATCCTGGAGGGACTGATTAAATAACCAAAGAGCTCACAGAATAAATCTAATTAAAGTTAAATTATAAAAATAACTTAATAACTTTGGGGAGAAGGAGGCTCTCAGGGTTTTACTGCTGCAGCCGTATTTGTTCTGTCCGACCAGCAGCTTGTGGTGGTTAATGTTAGCTAACATGCTACGTTAGCTTGTGCCTGCTTCCTGTATGTCCTTGTTCTCATTGGTCTGCTTGTGATCAGATCACCTGATTGGCTACAAAAAAGCCATTGAAAGGTTTGATTATTAATTCAAAATGTACTCAGTAATCAATTATCATTTTAAAAGTAACTAAGTAGATTACACAGTGAAATGCAGACTTAAGTACAAGTAAAAGAACAAGTACACAAAAAACTACTTAATTACAATAATTTAATTATTTGTAATTAGTTACTTCCACTCCCGGTGTGGACTTTTCACAGAATTCAAAATAAAATTTAAAAAAAAACAAACTTCCTCCTCTGATTTATTTTCTTCTCGTCCTTGGGAATAATCAAGTCCCAACATTTTGACTTTATTCTCAATATTTCTGAGGGATTTATTTTTTCTTATTCTCGGCACTAAAGACTCATTTCTGCCCCCCTTATGAATGAAAATAGATATGTCCATTTCAGGTGGTGTAAACTTCCTTTATGTTGGTCTGGATGTCCACTAGAGGGCGGCGAGCAGCTCTCAGAAAACAAGGAAATGAATCTGAAGAAAAACATACTGCCTCTTATCTCTTTGTGAAGTTTGATTGGCAGAACAATTAATCTTTGATTAAAGCATTGATTACACGTACTGTGTAATTTCCTGTTGGTATAAAATGTTGGACTATCTTAAATCTCACTTATTGATTTTAAATTTTTTGTGATTTTGGAGGTACCTGGACTCGGATACGTCGGATTCTGTCTGTAAGGGAACAACCCTAAAATTTGACATTTGATCAATCAATCAATCATATTGATGATCAATGAATCTATTTTTTTACATTCTATTCTTAGTCTTTCATATAAAATAAAATGTTGTAAATTTAGTGATAATGCTCCATGATGATGAGGTGAAAGACTAACAGCCCAAAACCTGAAGATATTCAGTTTGTAGAACTGGGAAGCAGTTTGACGTCTCCTTTACAGATGAATGTCTGAAATGATCAATCAGGAGGTTTTCAGCCCGTCTTTACGTTTACTTCACTCCAGAAGAAGGAACAGGAGCAAATCATGTACATTTGAAGCAAAAAAAAATATTTAAAATATTTCCACCCGACAGGTTCTGTAGCAAACGTCATCTGAAAGGTTTAAAGGTGAATGACACCCATTTTAAAGACTCAGTCAGAACTTGTGAACACCATTAGCCACAAACTGGAACGCTGACCTTTGACCCTGTGATGTAAAACCTGACTGTTCTGTTGAGTATTAACAGGCTGCTGACTTTGTTGTTTTTGTCTCATGTCAGTAAAGCACACATTCTTGAGAACCGGAACAAATCATGTCCAAAAAACCACTTTATTCTCGTATATATATATATGTAATTTATTACATGTCTTGGTTTGCTTTATTATTTTTTTTTCTCACAAACAAGAATTCACAACTTCAAACATTTAAAAATGTGTTAAAATCTTTCAAAATCTCAAACTAACAACACCTGCTGATAACAGAGGTGTAAAAATGTGCTGTTATAATCATCTTTGATTTAAAATATATTTTTTTATGAAAATGTTGGTCCTTTAAAGTTTAAAGTTGTGTCCCAGATGATTTAATCAGGCTTAAAAAAGGTCAGCTGTACCATAAGGACCCCTGTGTCGAAATAAAATGGCTGCTCACTGCGACGACGCAGTGAAATGAAAACATGGAACATTTTGTCGTCAGATTTTCCTTTTGATTTTCCATATAAATGTAATTAAAAAAATGAAATCACGAGCACGTTGGCCTGTTATAAGGTTTAATAGCCAAAAGTTTGATCTTTTAAAATATATTTTTTAAGTATAACAAAAATCAAAACTCTCAAACAGTTTTGTCCCAGTTCTCAAGACTGAGTGACCGTTGACAGAAATCAGTGGTGGAACGTGTCATTCATGTTGACGTCATGTTAAACTCTGACTGGCCGCCATGTTCACGTCTCAATGTATTTCCTCCACAGAGCTTCTCTTTGCACGCTCCTGCTTCATGTTGTTGTTGTTGTTGTTGTTGTTGTTTTTGAGCTCAGGTCGGTCCGTGATGTCACACCTTGTATTTTTCACTCGTGTATTTTTGGTGTTTTGTGGCGTTTAATGTCTGGATTAAAGTCTGTTGTTGACTGCAGCTCGGTGTCCTCGGCCTCGTTCATGGTTAACGTGAGGATCCTTCAGTCCCAGAAATGATTAATCGTCAGCGTTCGGCCTCTGACACAACGATCAGACCGCTGAACGCTTGATCTCACACTCATCTGGGTGGGTTCTTGTTAGCACCCTTAGAAGGTCGAATGGTTCTGGACAGAACCCCCAGAGAGGGTTCTGGGTGAAATGTTACACAGTTCTAGGTATAACTGTTTATGCTGTGGAAGATTTCTACCAAGAACTACAGGGGGTTCTGCTGTGCCCATGATCCAGCTCAGTTTCCACATTTTAATCACAAATTTCAACATCTGAAGGGCAGAATAACCAACCAGTTCATCAAGAAAATAATGGACAGATTACATGTGAGGAAAAATTTACTTTTTCAGATGATTTCAGCTTCTTAAACGTGAATATTTCCTGGTTTCTTTCCTCCTCTCTGACAGTAAACTGAAACATGTTTGGACGTATTTTTCAACTGACAAAACTGTGACAGGATCAATGAATTGAGAAAACAGTGGAAGTAATCATTAGTTGTGGCTCTAATCCTCCACGATGCTGCTGCAAATTAGAGACAGTCAGATACAAATGCTCAAGTCAGCAGGAGATTGTACACAGTGTATCACAACAACGCACGCTGCTCGGCAACAGAAACAGTCTTGTGGGCGTTCACATGAACACGTATCGCTCAGAGCAGGTGTAGTTACAACTGGGCTGAAGTCTGGTTGGTGCAACCGACACAAAGTCAAATTTAAAGACTTATCAGTTAGAACCAGGCTCAGTTAAGCCCAGCTGGTGCATCTCGCTCCTCCTGTCCTCCTCATCATCATCTCATCGATCAATCACCTCCCACTGGGTGTCACTGATCAGCCTGTAGTTGAGCCGCCGGTAGTTTTCGGGGTGAACTTGTCGCTGCCGCCACACCTCCTCATACAGGCTGCGTACAACCGGCGGCAGCGGCGGGAAGCCGGCGCTGCGAGCCAGCGTCTGGCAGTACTCCCACTGATCCCGTTCCATCACCAGCAGGTGGCGCTGCTCGACGCCCCGCTCCATCTTCTCCTGCTGCTCTCGCTGGACCTCCTCCTCCATTTGGGCTGGAGACGGTAAAGAGACGGAGCCGTCCAACACGGCCAACGCAAACTGGACCTGCAGAGACGAGACTGGGTTTAAGAACCAAACCTCGGTTCTTCTGTTAGATCGCATCAGTCTGTGAGGTTCTCTTTAATTTCTCCTTGTAATGGACCAACCTGCCCAAACATACCCACCATGCAACTCTGCAAATTCCTTAAGACTCATCTCTGAAATGCTAGCTTGGATCTTATGTTTATTTTTATTTCACTAATTTTCCTGTTTTCATTATTACAGCCTGGTTTGATTCATGATGCTTCTTTTGATGACACTGATGCACTGATTCCTGGATGATTCAGATTTTTGAATGTTAATAGTCTGACCTGCCCAGACCGATTCTGATCGATTTTCAGTCTTTTTAAAGACTATAATCTACAGCATTCACAAACTTGTGTGCAACCTTTCTCGTAAAATTAAATTGCATGTTCATACTAAAACACTGACTATTAAAATAACCTTTTCTCCAAAAGTGCTCCATGTTACAGCCAGCACTTGTTATATTATAACATTAAGATTATGTTTAGTAAAACTCTGCAGTGAGAAAACCAGAAGCAGAAGTTAGGCGAGTCTGGGTGAGAAAATGTTTGAGGAGACGCAGTTTACGGTTGTTTGGCGACACCGTCAGTGACTGACTGTCTTCTCTTGGAATCTGTCGCTGACACCAGCGTCATGCCAGAATGTGTCTGTGTGTGTGTGTCTGTGATCAGTGCTGTTGTGGCTGTGATGTTACGGTGACCTGATAACTCAATACGCTGATGATTCACAGCTGTATGTCTCTAGGATCACAGCAACACTAAGCAGCTACACACAATGTAATGAGAGAATCATGGGAACAACAATAACACAGGTAAGAGTTTTCCCAGCAGCTCCTGAGATCTGAATGATCGTCCCTCCCTCCACCTGGTCACCCTTCAGCTCACCTGGCAGTTGAAGTTGGGGAAGGGGCAGATGATCTTGCAGATGCCGATGAAGAAGAGCGAGGGGAAGGCCGGCGGCATCAGGAAGCGGTACAGCGGTGACACCAAATGGTCCTGGATGTCCAGACCCAGCTGAGACGCGTCCAGGAACGGGTACCTGAAGTTGTAGCCGGTGCAGAACATCAGGACGTCGGCGGCGCTCACAGAACCGTCCTGGAACAGGAAGCTTTCATTAAGACGGAGCTCAGATGTGTCAAAAGAAAGATAGAGAAGGTGGATCTTGATGAGCCTCATATTGCTCAAATGTGACAGTTTTAATGTAAAACAACTTTTTGAGAGTTTTGCTCTTTGAGTCACTCAAACTGGTTCCAATCATTAATACAAAAAGTGCCGGGAAACTTCAAGAACGTCCATAAGCCAATCTGTTTTACTACTCGATAAATATCAGACTAAGATATTACTGCACTTTTTCTGTTAGTTTATCTTTTTAAAAATGAAATGACAGTACTGGAAATCTTCTACGATACAGACGAAACTGCAGCATCAGATATCAGCAGGTACACGAGTCTCTGCACAGATCTCATGTCATGTTATTTATCTGCCCGACCCAGCAGCGTCCTGTACACCACAGAAACGCCAGCTTTACCTCGCGTTCAAATCATGTTGCAAAGTGTGTGTTACTGTAGCAGCTCGTGGTGAACAGGACGTCTCTGCAGTGAAAATGACCAGGGTATCAGAGGGATAATCGACGAGGAGGTGTACGTTAAACGGTTTGAAATCACAACGTGGAGTTGAAGAACCACCTGACGTGAAGCGGAGGGTGGTTGCCACGGCGAAGTAACCACCTACACCTACTCACTGATTATCCCTTAATTAGACTTCAGTAACCTGGAAGCAGATTCTGCCGTCCTCATCGATCGCCGCCACTGGACTTGACTGTTCAATCCCTGCAGGGAGAGGGAAGGTGAAACAAGGACGAGCGTGACTCAGAGTCACCTGTAGAGAGAGAGAGAGAGAGAGAGAGAGAGAGAGAGAGAGAGAGAGAGAGAGAGAGAGAGAGAGAGAGCATTAAACACAGCTGTAAAATAACAGTTCAGGTTGTTGAGTTGAGTAAATGAGGCAGACTTGCAGCGTGTCGTTTGTTACCCGAGCACCAACTTTGGCAAGTTCGATGGAGATGTCCAGTCCTGAAGCTTTGGCTCCCAGAACCACCACAGACTGACCTGAGAACGGCTCTGCGTACCTGTACGAGTGACTGTGGAGCACCTGTCCTACACACAGAGAGGACAGACATCAGTTCCACCTCAGAAAATGTTAACCTAGCTTAGCAAAAGACTGGAGGTAGAGGAACACTGATCGCCTGGAGTACAATGAAAAAAGAAGACAACAAGCTTGTTACCTAACATGTAGAGAATGTATGCTAAGCTAGGCTAAACCTGATGAACCTATCAAACATTTTAAAATAGTTTAACATCTAAATTCATTAGTTAAAATTGTACATGTTGTGTTTGTGTTTCCAGTTTGTATCAGGTCAGTTTAATAAAGTCCTACATGTTAACGTGAACTGTACCTTTAAAGTTCTCGATCCCCGATATGTCTGGGATGTGAGGGTTGGAGTAGTGCCTTAAAAACAAACAAAAATCAAACATCACAACATCCAAACAAACACATTTAAAGTTGGTGAATGCAGCGGTTTGGTGACACCAAGTGGCAGCAGGAGGAAGTGACACAAAAACACATTTAAGCAAAGATAAAGAGTGAAAATCCAAATGTGAGACAAACAAGAGTTCATTAATTTATTAACTGTCACGTCTCACCCCGAGCAGACAAAGACCGAGTCAAAGGTCTCTGTTTCCTGAAAACCTGACAAGTCAGATGATGTCACTTCCCATGCTGTCCTTGCCTCCTCGCCCTCCGTTGTCACGACAAGGGGCTTCACATTTTCCACCGCTGTGTTAAACTGATGCACACGAAGAAAACAGGAAAGAAAAAAGGAATAAGGTTGAAACTAAAGATCATTTTATTACTGGTTAATCTCCCTGGTCTCATACTTAAGGATCCATTAAAGTGAATTAAAACGCTGCACAGAAGACCTCAGAAACAGGGATGGTATCGACGCTGATGTTTCCCTGCTCCAACACACCTGATTCAAGTGATCAGGTTGTTATCAGGCTTCTATACAGGCTTGATGATGAGCTGATCAACTGAATCAGGTGTGTTTGAGCAGAGAAACATCTAGAACATGCCGGGCAGCGAGCCCAAAGCACCAGGACTGAGAAACACTGGAATAAGAAGAACACTCTTATTAAGTCACTAAAATAAGAGGAAATTACGCCTTTAGTGTCACACTTCAGGAGAAAACCTAATGTCTTTTTTGCAACTGGTCACAGGTTATCTTCTGAATCAGTGGATTAAATGTAAATCAGTCATGTGATGAGCAGCAGGTCGACTCACCCTGATGTGAGGCCGGATGTTGTACCTCTGGCAGTACGACTCCAGGTACCTCTGGACCTCCTGATGCGGCAGGAAGCTGCTCAGCTGAGGCTCAAAGGGGAAGTCAGGGAACATCATCACCTCCTTTGGCAGGTTGGTTCTGTCAGGAGGTCAGAATCACTCAGAGGGGGCAGAATGTCCAACAAAACCTAAATACTAACAAACTGATGTTCCCGTCACCCACATGAAGACATACACTTATAAACTGAGAAGACTGACTGGAGCCAAACATGCAAAAATCACCAGACTAGACCTTTAACTCCACAATGACACACACACACACACACACACACACACACACACACACACACACACACACACACACACACACACTTGTGTTGGCGTGCACACCTGAGGTCTCTGTACATGCTGCTGTGTATCGGTCGTCCGTTGTTGTTTGTGCCGACGCGTTCGTCGTAACACCACGTGCCGCCAATGTTGTCGCTGAGCTCAAACACCACAGGGGGGGCGAAGCTGTTCAGGCGGGACAGGATGTGTCGGGCCGCACAGAGTCCCGCCGCCCCGGCGCCGACCACCGCCACCCGCTGCAGCATGTCTGTTTGTCCCGCCTCCTCCACACAACTCAACCTGTCAATCAACAGAGACAGACTGAACACTGGAGGCTAAAGGAACATTTCTGAGATTTATTTTCTTCCTTCCTAAAATCAGGCCAAGCCCCGCCCACCCAAACCAAAGTAATGGGAGTTTTAACCGCAGACTAGAAGCATTTATCAATGGCATGTATCGGGTCCAATCAATACCGGATTACTGGAGCTGATATTAGAGAGTAAAAACATTCCAAATATCGATGTTTCAGTCGATACTCTACAGGACATCAACATGTAAACCTTCACTGGTAATAATTCATGGTTATTGTATTATGGTTTAGTTGTATAATAATTATAAAAATCTAAAAATAAAGACAGAACACAAATACACCATTACATTAAACCTGGCTTAAGAACAAGGGCAAAAAACAACAACATAAAATGCTCCTTATGGAATTAAAAAAATAAACTAAATAAACTTTTTTTTTCAAAACTTAAGAGTTTGAGTTGGGCTTAAAACTCTAAAGTCTACTGCAGTAAGCTGGCTTGAAATTTTGAGTTTTCTCAGCTTCTTTGTTTTTGCAGTGTTTGTGAAAACTTGCTGACATACAGATACATTTAAAGGAGAAATCTGCTTCTCTGACAACAACACTGCAGCCGCTGTGTCCCATCATGCTGAATGAGTCTGTGTCTGTCTGAGTCTGAGGAAATCAATAATCTTTTAGAAGAAGTAGATCTTTATTAACTCGTCTTTTACCAGGTGAACTAAACAACAGGCAGTTTCTTTGGTGGAAGATACTCAGACCCTTTACTGTTCTGTATTCAACAATTCAAACCTAATAAAAAGTATAAAAGTGTTACCAGCTAAATATACTTTAAGTATAAAAAGTGAAAGTACACATTTTGCAAAGAAAAAACTCCAGTCAGACACTGATATTAAGTAATTTAAGGGATCACAAGCTGAAACAAAAAATAGGTGAAATAGGGTAGCAATTAATTATTTTCAATGTCTAATAACCTGATGATTATTTATATAATCAGTTAGTTCTTTGGTCCTCAAAATTTAAGATGACAACTGCAAATGTCTTGTTCTGTCCACAACTCAAATATATTCAGTTTACTAAAATATTCACATTTAAGAAGCTGAAATCAGAGGATTTGGACTCTTATTTACTTAAACTTAATTGATTATCAAAATAGTTGGTGATTACTTTAATTATAGATCGATTAATTGTTGAAGCTGTAGTTGGAGACCGTTAATTTAATCTTTAACAATGTATTTTATTTTTTATATGCATTTTTTAAATGTGTAAAGTATTAATTCAGAGAGTAAATACTTGTAACTAGTGGAGCAAACAGAACAATATTTCCCTCTGAGACGTAGTGGAGAAGCAGAAAGTACCACGAAAAGAAAATACTCCAGTAAAGTACAAATACCTCATATCTGTACTCGAGTAATTATACTTGGATAATTTATAACTTTACCTGCCAGTTTCAGTCAGTGTGGAGAAAATGTGGACTCCGACCCGC
This sequence comes from Lutjanus erythropterus, assembly GCA_020091685.1. Lineage (NCBI taxonomy): Eukaryota > Metazoa > Chordata > Actinopteri > Lutjaniformes > Lutjanidae > Lutjanus > Lutjanus erythropterus. The sequence goes on along the minus strand of CM034601.1, from coordinate 1,105,003 downwards.
TGAGACTGAATCCTGTCAAAGAAAAACCCTGTTCATTTAATATCTGAGTTATATTATAGCTGTTAGTTTACAGTGTTTACAAGAACACAAACAAACAAACAAACATAACTTAGTAAACAGATTTGTTCTGAGTGTTTCCGGACAAACGAACACTGAATGATTCAAATTAATGTTTAATTTATCTCGTTAATCAGCAAACAGGCTAATTACTGTTTGATTCAAATATTCAAATATTATTTCGATTCCTGCCCGGAAGTGGCAAACTGCGCATGTCCAAACTGCTAACTTTTTTAATATAGCTACATTAGCTACATATGAAGCGCTAACTTGCTACGTAGCTCGATTAAAAGCAACACTTTTATGCACATAAACACTGGTATTAATAGTTACTGTTATCGTCATGAATGTATAAAGGTTACCGAGGTCTCCGTTAGTCTTTATCCGTGCCGGTGTGTCCACAGTTCGCGGAGGAAATCACCGACACATCGCTGAAACATGAAATGAGCCGCTGGGAAGCTGCGACGAATCAGGTTACAACACCGTTCGACTTACAAAACTATGACAGGAGTGTAGCGACAAGAACAGTTCAGAGGTCCAGACTGTCCCACTTCCGATCGGAACCCTTCACAATAAAAGCGATCTCATCTCAAACTTTTAAAAATGAGTAAAAATAAACTTAAAAGTTGCACAAAATACAATCAAAAGTGCACCTGTTAGTCTGCGTTTTACCCTAACATTTATATTTTATTTTCTGTGGCCGAAGAGAAAAAGTACTTTTCTGAAATACAATCTGTGGAGGACAAAAAAATGATTCATGTACATAAAGAAATGTTGCAATAAATCTAATGAATAAATACACAAATAACGACCAGGTAAATAAATTAGTAAATTAAGTACACCAATACATAAATGTTGGAAATTAATCAGCAGATATTTAAATATGTCATCAGTTTATTTCTACAAATCTACATTTCTGAAGTTTTCTCATCATATGGGTTTATATTCATATAAATAAATTTAAAAACAGAAAATATGTGAACTACTATTAGTCTTTGATACAGTCAACTACTATGAATAGATTTATCTAAATAGTACAGATTTTTTTAACCACAAAATACTTACCATTACTACTGCTGACACTAATCCTGAGAACAGTTTCTGTTGTAACTTGTAGCAAACATTGAACGTCATTACATCAGGGGGAACAATAGAAATGTTAAGACTTCAAATTTAAGATATTTTATTAAAAATTAAAGGAAAGTAGAAGTAGGCAAGAGGAAGAAATGTAAATACAATTCTTGTCTGTGTCAAATATTCACTGTATTTTTCTTGATAATTAAGTTTTTCCTCAACCAATGACTCCAAATCTGTCACAATGTATTTTCTCACTGCAGTTTGTGTTTGAACCGTCTGTTCCAACTAAAACTGTTTGATCTTCTCTTTACAACTTCACAGATTACAGTCTGCGATTCAACAGCTGTTTTCACACAGTAGCTGCAGACGGTGCATCTCGTGTGTCTTTCACTGATCGGGACTTTCAGTCACAGAGAAGAAAGATGAAAATTGTGTGATAAAAAGTAAAAAAGATCATGTGAGTCACTCTAATGAGACATTTTCTCACAATAATGATTTAGTTGTTTGTAATCACGTAAAAGGGACTTCTGTAGAAAATAAGAATTCAGCAGACGGTGGGAGATCTTATGAGCAACCAGCAGGCTGAGAAACAACATCAACATGATTTATTCTGATAGACACAGATACCGAGCAGCGATGCTGGTCATTAAAGGGACAGTTCACACCAAAACAGTGCTTATTCTGATCTGCAGCAGCACCGTGAGTGAGGAGGAGGTCGATCTCTGATTTTACTTTGATTTTCATGTTTGTTGCTGCCTTACAGTCACCTGATGTTACTTTTAGGGACGTGTGTGATCAACTGAATGTTGCTACTCTCATTAGTCGGCACCAGAAATACCAGCTGGTTAGACATTTTATTAACGTAAAAACACTTGTTAACTGTTGCCTCTAAAATGTTATGCAGCCCCCTGCCACTAGTGGGCACTGCCGGCCCAGCAGATAGCAGCACCCTGCTCACATTAATGACCACATGTTGTAAATCACTGACGGGGAAAGTGGTACGAAAATGACACAGACCATAAAATCGTCTCAGTTTGGCAACATTTTGAGTTGTTGTCATGTTTTATGGGATAATGTGCAACATTAAAACATGACTTGATGAGTATTTTTCCAGACAAACTTGATCCTTATCGATTAAACTGTGCTCAACTTTGACTGTTTTCTTTTTTCTTTTAGCCTCATAAACTAATGAGTTTAAATTTTGGTTTAATCGATGGGGAAATTAGTAATTACAAACATTCCTTGTCGCCTTTTCTCATCTTATAAGTTACTAAAAAGATTTGCAACAATGAGGTGAGTTTGTATTTTCAATAGGGAAGATAATTAATTAATAATTGATTAATCATCGTTAGGAATTTAATCGATCATAGAAAATTTAATTGATCTACTATTAAATATGTTCTACCCTAAACAATTTGCTTCTGAAGAACCTTTTCTGGAAGAAAGGGTTTGTCAAGAGTTCTTTGTAAGAATAAGGATTCCATCAAGAACCTTCAAACAAAGCATCTTTTAAGCTTGTTGAAATCCTTGGAGAACTCTTTTGTCAAAGGTTTGTCAGGGCCTTTATGCTGAGTTCTTGGTAGAACTCTTTGAAAGGGTTTCAAGTGGCTCTAACAGGAACCAAAAATGGTTGTCCTATGGGAACAAGCTGAAGAACCCTACATGGTTCTAGTTATAAAGCTGTCAGAGAACATGTTACTATGGAAATAAAACTTTGAAGGGAAAAAATACACTTGGTTTTTTGTTTTGTAAATGCTAAACCTTTAAGATTTTGTAAGATCGAGATTAAGGAAAGAACTTAGAACTTGGAACCCTAATTTTCATCTTTTTTTCACATATCAGATGTTCTGAGCAGAACTGTGACTGAAATAGTTTAAAGTTTAAAGAGATGATTCCACCTGCTGATGTTCTGTTGTTTCAGGAGCCTGATGAGAGAACAGATGTTCAAAACTCAGCTGCTCTTTTATTATTTGTTTATTAACTCTGATCTGAGGATTCAGACTGCAGCTTCACTGATAAACTGTCCTGAATCTCATCACAGATCCAGCAGGAACTGTCAGCTGATCTGTGTTGACACTGTCAAATGTCTCACTCAGGACGTATCCTGATCACAATTTAATGAATCCTTATCAAAAATGTATGTTCATGTAAAAAGCAAAACAAACATGGCCGACGTGTCAGTCACAGTTTTTTTAAACTCTCAAACATCCAGCCACAAAAATCCAGAATCAGTTGATCAATAATCCCCACACAGTCCAATGTACAGTTCTTGTCCCACCTCCAGTGACATCATCACTTGGCAGTGGCGTTCCCGTGCGGCGGTGGCTGCTGCTGTGGTTGCTGCTGCTCGGCGAGCGCCTGCTGCAGCCGGGTGCGTTTCCTGGAGTAATGCTGCCAGTGCAGCAGCTGCTGCTCGTCGATGAACTTGGCGCACTGAGCGTTGACCAGCTCCTTCCTGAAGTGTTCGTACTGCAGCAGCTCCAACATGTGGAGACAGTGAGGATACCTGAGGAGACAGGAGGACGAGACAGGAGGACAAGACAGGAGGACGAGACAGGAGGACGAGACAGCAGGACGAGACAGGAAGATGAGACAAGAGGACAAGACAGCAGGAGGAGACAGCAGGACGAGACAGGAGGACGAGACAGGAGGATCAGACAGGAGGATGAGACAGCAGGAGGAGACAGGAGGACGAGACAGGAGGATCAGACAGGAGGATGAGACAGGAGCAGGATGTTTGTTTGTGTTTGTTTATTGTTATGCACCAAATCAGTGAAGTGAATTCCTCACGTGTGTAAACCTACTTGGCAAAAAAAAAAAAGATTGTCACAACTGAATAATCACCGCAAGATATTTGACATGGATTAAATCTAATTCTACAAATAGCCTCATGTTTATCTGTTAGATCATATTGAAATTAGCTTTGCACGCTATCCAGAAGTTTAGGTTCCTTTTTATTAAAACCACTCAATATTAAAATTTCTTAACTTTCAGTACTTCTTGTGGATCATCATTGGTGTGTTGTCACAGAAAGTGAAGACGTTTTTTTCCTTGCATGGGCACCGTGGGTGTGAGTTTGTGTTCAGCTCAGCCTCAGACTGAACTCTGGAGGTTCTGCAGAGCTCAGCAGCTGTCTGCCTGTCTGTCTGTCTGCCTGTCTGCCTGTCTGTCTGTCTGCCTGCCTGCCTGCCTGCCTGCCTGCCTGCCTGCCTGCCTGCCTGTCTGTCTGTTTGCCTGCCTGCCTGCCTGCCTGCCTGTCTGTCTGTCTGTCTGTCTGTCTGTCTGTCTGCCTGCCTGCCTGCCTGCCTGGTCCTCCCAACCTTTTCTCTGAAGTTGAATATTTTCCTCATATAAAGTCACAGACTGCATCTTATTAAGTTACACTTATTTCATCTTGTTCTGGTGGTTTTTGAAATATTTAATGACTAAGCAGCACAGTGGCTACGGTGGCTGTGCATGGTCAGAAAGAACAGCCAGTAAAAAAGACAAACTGACTCCTACTGTAAAATATAACATTTCCCCTGAATAAAACAGCAACTGTGTTACTGCAGGAATGTTTTAGTGTAAATGTTCAGTCAGTAAAATCATGGTCTGTAGTTTAAGAATTATTCATAGAGTAATACATGAACACTGAGCAGGGCAGACCTGACCAACCTCAACCAGGGCTTTAACACATAAATATAAATTATATAAATTATATATAAATTAAAAAAAAACATGTACATATAGAAAATTGCAGCCATTCATGTGAAGCAGTTTGTCTTACTTGAGGAACTTGGCGTACTCAGGCTCCTTCCAGTACAGCAGGTACTTCAGGTAGTTAATGAACGGTCTCTCCCTCAGGACGCCTCTCTGAGCCAAAACTGGACACACAAACACACAGGAAGTCACGTTTATCAGTCAGCATGTTTGGCCAAAAGTATGTGGACAGCATCCTGTGTTCTGATTGCAGTCCATCCAGATGTTGAACCTGCTACAGGATGATAATCCCATTCGGACACCAGAGAGGGATTCCATCAAGGCTGATAAATAAGTCTGAGCTTGAGTGTCAAAGCCTGGTTTAAATGAACTTCAACTTCTACTCAAGTCTGACCCTGTTCCACAAACAGGGCTTAACCTGGTGTAGTCAACTGGACACATGATAACTAGTTTTAAGGCTGATTCTGGTATTTTTAGAGGCTGTAGATTTAAACTTGACCACTTCTCTGGACTCACAGTTGAGGTAGTTCGGATTGGCCAAACACTGGACGAACTCCAGCTCCGACTGGAACCGGTTCCTGGCCTGCTCCTCTGGACCACAAACACACAACAACAACAGTTTGACAGGAAAATAGTCCTCAGCAACAACATGATGATGAACATGTGATTCTGTGTGACGAGGTGATAACATTTTAGGAGATTCAGATTTAGAGAAACAATCCTGACAGCATTTTTTAAAAACTTCACAAATCTAATCAAATCTTCACTAAATCTAGTTCTGTTCCAGTTGTGCAAAGATTTATTTGCTTTTTCACTTTTTTAAAGAAGATTAGAAAATGTGGCAGTGCCTTTAAGGGTAACAGGGTATAATGTAAATAAGGCTTAAGGATTTTAAAAAATATCTACTTGTGATTATTTTGACTGATATTACAATACTGTGATATGATTTGTGATATTAGAGGTAATGATACGTTTTACACTGAGGGGAAAATTTTGGTTTTATTTGGAGAATGCAAAATTAAAATGTTGTAAGTATGATTAATCATTAAATTGATTGTTCATTTTATAATGATCGATTAAAGGGATAGTTCACTCAAAAATAAAAATTCAGTCATTCTACTCATCTTCATGTCATCTGAAGGTTGGATTTAGTTTTTTTAGTCTATAAAACACTGTTGGAGTTTGACGGGAAAACAGCACTGCCCAGTGAACACCGCAGGACGCAGAGCATAGAGAGTGGCTTTAAAATACCCAGATTACATTCAAATATGGGGCAATTTGTTGTTTATCAGCTCAATACTGGAAGTCAGTTTAATAATTTATTGAATTTACTGGAGAATTAAATTTAGCCGATTAGCCGTCTCAGTTTCCGTTCAAACAAATACATGTTACTGTACATAAAGAAATCTGTTCTTAACTATAATCATTTCCAATGTATTTCCGAATAGCACCGTCTCCGTACAAGCTAACGTAAAGCCATATAACTAGTCACTACAATAACGATAACTAAATATCACTGTAATAGTGTCTCCATTATAATGTTGATTCATGTTGTATTTAAATAAACAATAATGTGTGTTAGCTAAGTTAGTTAACTAATAAATTCCTTTGAACAAACACGTCCAACAGAACGCACCAAACTCCATACAAATATCTGTCAATTTAACGAACACTGTTAACCAGATTTCCAGCTAGATAGTACTAACTCATCCTCAGTGCTTAACTGAAGATTCGTCCAATTCACCAAACTGCACTTAAATCACAATAAGACAGACCTTCAGATCAGATTGTGCAGTACGTCTGAAACAACATCAATGTTATACCAACTAGAATGAATCGTTTAAAAAATGCTGTTGAACCGTCAAGGCGGATTCATGTTCGCCGAATTCAACAGTCAGTCTCATTAATACAGAAAATGTCTTCAGTCATTTACAAACATACATCTACTGTTCGAAACATTTAAATCCGAGTTACAATACACGAACTTGTGGATGGGGTTTCGTCATCTACATACAGCACCTGTGCTAACAAGCTAACATGAAAAAATATAGTACAGCTAGCTACAGACCTGTTTCCATGACGACGACGCTGTGGACAGATTTGGTCTGGACACCAGCAGACAGTCACTGCGTAGAGGACACCATAAACCGTTCAACTAAAACACCAACTAATAAACTTCTAAACGCTGCTCTTTGTTTCGGGTTAATCATCGACATCAACAGTGCGGAGCCATATTTACCGGAAATCAATAGTTTCTTTGCGACAATATACATCGGTTTACGACAGCTGCTATTCATATTCTGACCGCCAGAGGGAGACATTTTACAATAATAAAAGCCTTACGCCTGATTAAGCCTCGAATCATTTTATAACTTTATATATATTTATATAATCTAAAAACTATATATATTTAATATATGATAGATGTTTTGTATTACATGTTTATTATTTTAGTATTATATTATTTATCCATCTATTTTATAAATATTTATCCTCAACAGACTTTATTATAAATATGACCAACATATCCAAATTTTTAGTGGAATACCTCTTTGTTTATTTCCCCTACATAAATCATATTTATTTATCTCTGCTTAATTCTGTATTCTCTCCTGGTTAAACATGCCCCTGCCTGCAGGGGGGGCTCACGCCTCAGTTTGTGAACCACTGTTCTATACAAACCAAAGTTACGTCATGGAGTCCTGCAAGTTTTCAAAAGTTGAAATAAACTTATTACAAACAGCAACTTTTTTGCTTTTATTTTTGTACTTGTCTCAGTCTTTTCCCAGAGGCTGTGATTATTTTTTGTGGGGGTTCTAGGTGGAAGTTTGTTATTAATAATGTTCAAAATGTATAATGTTTGTAATCTTACAAATACATTTTACAGATTCTTGCTCTGAGTAATTCTAGATGAATCTAAAATATAAATCTGATCGTTGATAGTTGTTATCCTACAGAAAAATACTGCTGTGAATATCTGCAGTCATTATGGTTTACTGCATGTAATGACTGCATGCTGCTATACATATAAATACCTTTTACAACATTTACATTTTGGTGTTATTTCATTTTTAAAAAGATAAACTAACAGAACAAATGTTAATCTCTTAGTCTGGTATTTATCATGAGAGATAATAGAGTCAAAGGTCAAAATGATGTTTATGGATGTTCTAGTAGTTGTAGCATTTCTAATGTAAAGTGTGACCACATGATATAGATCAATATAAAATATTCCTCACAGCATCACTGCTTCAATGATACAATCAAAGGTTTGTTCTCACACGTTTCTTTAAAGATCAGTTTTTATTAATACCAAATAAAACTGTTAGTAACAAGATGGTATAAAACTCTGGAGGTTACATATGTACAGTTCACATTCACTCACTTACACATGTTACTGAATAAAAACTTACTTAAATAGAAAATAATACAAAACATACAGTTTACTTTCTAACAACCTAAAATAATTCCTCTTCTCAGATCACATGAGCTGCTGTGTGTTTTTCTTGTATCTCGCCAGAACAGAAAAAGTCAAGTCTGATAGAATTAGATTCTGAGGAAGTGGACGTTATACTGACTTTAAGACATTTTGGTCGTCTCTATCGTGTTGGTGGTGGGTTTTATTTGAGTCTTGGCAGCTGATGTCTTAAAGGACCGGTGTGTAGGATTCAGTGGTAACTAGTGGTGAGTTTGCAGATTTGTTTGCAGTGAAGTCTGAATCTAGAGTCAGTCAGTAATTCTGGGCTACTGTAGAAACATGGCGGCCTCTGCGAAGACAAGCCGCTTCCTCTGTAGATTTAAGGGCCTCATTTTAATGTAACAAAAACACAATGATTCTTATTTTCAGGTGATTAAAGAAAACAGATGTTTTTTTTATATTTTAAACTCTGACCCACATGTGAATAAATCCATGTTGGGTACTGAACTGTAAGAAGTCTAATCAGGAGGACTGAGACACCATCCAGTCCCTCCAGGAAGCAAATCACTGGGAACTGACTGTCCAAACTTTACGACCTTTCCACAGATTTGACCAATCATCAGTCCCCATTACTGTGCAAGTTTTGAAGAACATGATTTTGTGCTGTTTTGGAGTTTGAGCTCTAAAATGATTTTGCTTCTTGGCAGATCAGCTGCACTTCTTCATTTACAAATAAAGCAGATTTTGTTGAATATTTTTCAATCCCAAGCAGTTTTTGGCTTTTTCTGTGGAATCTCAGAACAGAGTGCTGTTTTATTCTCCCTGCAACAAAGCTGCTTTTGGTTTTTAATTAATTATGAAAAAAATACAACTTTTATTTTTTGTTTTTTCCCTTGGTTCTACAGTTTCATTGCAAAAAAAATGGATTGTAGACAAACGGTCGCTCATTTTCCAAAAACAAGTCTGAAAATGTTGCAACATACATCACATTTCTATAAAAGCGATTGTGAAATCAGGAATTTTAGGCTGCAACAATCTCAAAAAAAGCCTGGAAAGTCCTGGAAATAAATATCTTGCTATAGAGAGCAATATCTTGCTGAGACGTTTAAGTGTCGTCCTGCTGTGTTTCAGATTACACGTCATATAAATGTAGAGAATCTGACAAATTGTTATCGTTCCTCTGCTTCCCGACAGATTCTCTACGTTTATTTGACAGCTGTTTCACACCCTGAGTGTGATGTCAAAGGAAAATGGCTGCTGTGAGAAGATGGTGACTGCATGTCATTTAAAGTGAGGGGCTTTTTATACACCATCCCATAAGATCATGTTGGCTATTATTATAACATCAGTATTATTTGAATTCTAGCTGCAGTTGTAGAGCAAGACGACAGCAAGACGACCAAACCTGTGGGACACACAGTCCACATCAGCAGTGAGAAGATCCAAACATGAGGACGATGTTCCCGGTGGCTCAGAACCAGCAAACATGAGACCAAAAAAGACCTAAAAACAAATTCCCTGCTGGTAAATTTCACCCAGACGCTCGGACGAGTCCAGTGATGAAGCCTGAAAATACAGACGAGGCAGCAGCTCGCTGCTCCTACACAGGTGTGGTGGCGTTGGCCCATGAGGGGAAAGAGTCCAGGTCGAACATGACGCGACCCCAACTGTTGATGGCCAGAGTGATACAGCCGATCCCGATGATGTTCATCACCACACCGGCTCTGGCCTGCAGGGGGCGCACAGGAGGAGCAGGTTAATATGATTCATGGGTGGGTCTGAATAGTTTCCTGTCCTATCAGCCCCCTTCTTCTTTCTTCTTCTACTCCTTTGTTTGTTATCTAATCTTTTCCCTGAGACATCCCACTGTGTAGCTAACGTTAACAGTTGGTCTGTGTGGCTAACGTTAGCAGCTGGCTAACGTTAACAGTTGGTCTGTGTGGCTAACGTTAGCAGCTGGCTAACGTTAACAGTTGGTCTGTGTGGCTAAAGGCAGTAGTACTGTGAATAGTGTACATAGTATATCATTCTTTTTTTAATAACATACTTTAAAGTTGTAATCCAGCTAATAGTCCCTATATTTACTAAAGGTAATTGTAATCTAATTACATCTCCTCTTTCTGTAACTGTAATGGAATACAGTTCATTTTCTTGTGTTGTAATACATATGTTAGCATGTAGAATACAGATTTCTCTGCTGGCTGGTATGTTGACTAATATTCTTCCAGCCTACAGTCTCACTCTAAAACCCCATCATTTAGCCTTTTTTATTAGCAGACCTCACACCTTTTCCAACTCATCATACGTTCACAATTTCTTTTGCATGTTATGAAACAATTTTATTTTTCTGTACTATCCTCTTAAAGGGCTGCAGTGAACCCCCTCTAAAGATCCCTGAAGGAGACGCTTCCTGTTTGAACATTTTCTGTCCAACAGGACCCAACAGCAGCGGGACTCACCATGTCGGACACTTTGAGGACACCGTGGGAGAAAACGATGGCGTTGGGGGGCGTTGCCACCGGCAGCATGAAGGCGAAGGAGGCACTGAGGGTGCAGGGAATCATCACGTACAGCGGGTTCAAGCTGATGGACTGAGACTGAGTCAGGACACAGAAAAAACAGTCAGTATACAGACGCGAAACACAGAAACCACAGACAGAGAAATCAGAGGAACACAGATATCAGCACTGAAAATTGTTGTGTGTTGATACCATGGAGGCCAGGATGGGCAGGAAGAGCGTTGCCGTGGCAACGTTGCTGGCACACTCAGTGAAGGTGGCGATGAGGAGACAGAGGACGACAGCGATGGCCCAGGGAGGGATGGAGTGGAGCGGCGTCATCTGAGTGCCGAGCCAGCGAGACAGACCGGACTCCTGACAACACACACACACACACACACACACACACACACACACACACACATTAGTATGAAAGATAGAAATTCAGATCATGTTTCTTCTGTAAAGAAAAGAGGCAAAGAAGACAAGACCAGGAACTAATCTGAAGCATTTATGGAGAAACTTTACAAGTTATTTACAATTAATTAAAGATTAGTTACAAGAAAAGAAAAGTTACAAAAAACTTTGTGCATTCTGTCAATTATAATTCTCAAAAAGAGAAAGATTGGAATTGGCCAAGAAAATTCCAAGTAAACTGTGACAGCATTTTTAGGATAAATATTTCAAATTTTACTTTTAATTCTCTGGAAATTAAACAGAATAATTTGCTGCTTGTGAACTTGAGTAAACCTCTGGCATAAACTAATATTCATCCATTTTCTGCTATTTCATTTAATTTTTATTCATTTATTTTTTGCCTCTGCTCCTAAAAGAAACATAATAACATAAATATTACAAACTGCATGCCCTTTTCCTTCAAACCTCTCCTTATGAAGTGTGAATTCTTGTGTCCAGGATGTGGTGTTTGGTGTTGCAGGGTTTATACACCAGTGTCAGAAACAGGTTGTGACAATAAAAAAGGACTAAAAAGGAGTGAAAGCTTCTGATAAATCAGGAGAAATACAGGAGAACTGTGATGAAAGAGGGAGAGGGCAAAGAAAAACAGGAGTCTCCTGAGAAACCTGTATGTTTCTGACCTCTGGTTTCATGGTGGTGCGTCACAGTGGGCAGGAGAGCACTTTCCCAAAAAAGTTCATTCTTTCTAAAAAAGTTCATTCTTTCTAAAAAAAAGTTCATTCTTTCTAAAAACTTCCCACTTTACTTAAATGTGCTCACTTTCAAAAAAGTTTATTTCAAAATTGTCTCAACTTTCCAAAAAGTTTCCAAACTTTCCTCAGAAGGGTGAAATCCTCACTCAGTCTTTGTGTGTGTGTGTGTGTGTGTGTGTGTGTGTGTGTGTGTGTGTGTGTGTGTGTGTGTGTGTGTGTGTGAGTATGACCTCAGGACAACAGTTAGAGATAAGGAGTTTGGCTGATCGCCAAATTCTACAAACTTTTTCCTCTCACTGGACAAACTATGAAATAATGAATTTCAACTTGCGACCTGCTGCTGTCTTGGGTCGACCTCGAACCTGCAGCTCATCAGACCACTTTCTGCCAAACTGTGTTTGTCTTCACTGTCTCTTTTTACTGCAAGAGTTGCACACACATTTACACACTTGCACACATCTGTGGAGTTCACCACTATCAGTGGATTTTACTGGAATAAGCATCAGGCAGCAGGTAGCTTGTGTTTGTAGTTTGTAGTGTGTAGTTGTCACATATAACACACCCAGTAGAGGGCAGCAAACACCACACAATGACAGCAGAATAAGAAATATTTTTTTCTAGAGTTTTCTGTATTTAAACTTGTATTTACTGTTTCTATTGTTTGAATAAGTTATAATGAAGTTTGTGTTTGATATTAAGAGCTGTAATAATCTATATGAATCATTCTGAGTCTCTTATTTCTCTGTTTCAGTCCCTCACACACAGTTACATGATTATTTCCATCTACCAACTCAGCTCTGTCTGCTGAGCTGCTCTGTTGGAAGAAGCTTTAAAAAAGAAGATTCAAGTGTCTGAAAACTGTTTTCTAACAGACTCGGGGACGAACGCAGTCCTGAACAGATCCTCCACTACGCTGCAAAACTTTAAAAAGGCAGCGCTATCAAGTTAGCCACTTAGCAACAGCATCAGTCTCGACCGCTTCGTCTCCAGTGAGACTCTAGTGAGGGGATTATTTTCCGTCCCGCCCACTGTAAATCAAATGTGATTGGTTAATTCACCTGTCACTTTATAAACAAACACAGGCTGTGTCCTTCTGTCCCAGTGATGAAGACCTAACCAATGAGTGAGCAGCTCTAACCTTTCAACCTAACAAAAAAAATCTGACTGGATAACTATAGGACATCTATAGGACAGCTCTATAGAGAGAGTGGAGGGAAACACACGTTCACCGCTGACACACACACACACGCACACACACACACACACACACACACGCACACACACACACACACACACACACACACACACACACACACACACACACACACACACACACACACACCTCGCTGCCTTTGGCCAGAGCGAAGCCTCCTCCCAGCAGCAGGACGATGTTCCAGGGCATCTTCTTCTGAGTCACCTGCCAGGTGAGCAGAGGAGGTGCAGGGCCTCGAGACACCTGGGACTCTGATTGGACAAAAAACAATTAAATCACACAGACACACACACAAAACAGTGTCACCTGTCTGCTCTGTATGTGTGTGTGTGTGTGTGTGTGTATGTGTGTGTGTGTGTGTGTGTGTGCGTGTGTGTGTGTGCGTGTGTGTGTGCGTGTGTGTGTGCCTGCGTGCGTGCGTGCGTGCGTGTGTGTGTGTGTGTGTGTGTGTGTGTGTGTGTGTTACCTGTGTCGTGTCTCCTCCAGAAGCAGAGGAAGTGCGGCGGCTCAGATGGAAGAACAAACAACAGAACAGCAACAAACAGAGAGACGGTCGCATCGGTGACGAACCTGCAGAGATGAAGAATCAAATCAGCATCCTGCAGAAACCAAATTCATCTGTTCACGTCTCCACGCTGCTCATTATAATATATTAAAAATAAAAAATAACTACTCTTTACTGTTCTTTTAATTCTCTATTTGATTTTGTAAAAGGTGTATGAGCCCTGAAATTGTGATTTTAGTTAACGTGTAAATCTGATTTTGAGGACTGAGAGCAGACTTGGAAAGTCTTGGGGACCCCCCGTGACTTCTGGTGCGTCCCGAAGGGGGACCTGGGCCTCTGATTGGGAACCAGTACATTAACATGTTGACAAATCAAAGACTCCACCTCTGGATTCAGACATTATTGGCTCAGATCTCCACATGATGCAACTCCACCGACGGTTCATGAATGAATTTCACCACAAACTATTTGCACACACTCAGCGTCCAAAAGTCCTGAATCATTTCCAGATCCTCCCCTCCTGCTTTTTATTTTACCTTTTCAGGCCTTTCATTGAAAAAAAGGCTTCAGGGAATTTCCACCTGCAGAAGAAATTAAGAGTAAACCTTAGAGATAGAGAGATAGATTAGATTAGATTAGATCAGATCAGATCAGATCAGATTAGATCAGATCAGATTAGATCAGATCAGATCAGATCAGATTAGATCAGATCAGATTAGATCAGATTATTGCCTCACAAAGACGATCTCTCATCAGTCTGTTCTACTGTCGCTTTGTTCTGTCAGACTGACTCATGTATTTTATATTCTGAGTGATTCTGTGATTTATATACTTTGCTTGTTCTAGTGTTGAACACTGCAGCATCATGTTGTCTTCAGTCCATGTTTCTCTTGATATTAATATTCTCTCCTTTTTTGTTTGTTTTGTTTGATTGCGCAGCACTAATGGTGGTTTTCCTATTTCCTGACAGTTTGCAGACTAAACAATTAAATGCAGCTCCAGTAAAGTCCAAGTGAAGCTCTCAGAGCTGATTCCTTCTTTTTTAACTTCTGTCAGACTCACGTCTGCATTACATCACTTTTTAAAAATGCAGTTTTCCAAGAAAGATAAAGAGGAAAAAAGAATTTTCACTGCATGATATCTTTTGAAGATTCTTGTGGTTTGTTGCAGCATGAGTCCAATACTTTCTCTCTCTTTTAACTCTGTTTTTGGTCTCCACCACCTCCTGAGGGACACTCCTGTCTCCTCACTGCTAAATGTTCCTCAGTGTCCACCTGCTCGTCTCTCACTGTGTCCGTCTGCTGTTTCAACGTTAGTTTGGATCCACATGTACCTGTTAAAACACGGAAGTCACACAATAACACAACTGAGACAACTCAAACCTGCATCCTTCGTGTTCTCTGATGTAAAATCACTGATTTTGTGAAAAGCGTCTCGGTTCCTTTAGCGGATGGACATTTGCCCCAAGGATTATGTTGCATCCTGTTTCTTGTCTTCCAGCTGAGGCGATCGACTGGATCGATCCCAGAACTTTTTATACTTATTAATCATTTAGATGCCAAAGGTTTAAAAATATATTTGCAGACGGTTTTATGACATTATTTCTTTGCATGGTCTCAGCTGACGTGTTAGCTGGAGGTTGTAGAAGTTGAATCGTCAGTAAGTGACATCAGTTGTTCAGCTGCATGTCTGAGCTTCACTATCAACCTGTGTCATCAGGAAACATGTTGAAATCATCCGTTTGCACAAACCGCAGGTCCAAGGTGACCGAACCCATCGCACCCTCAACCCCCACCCCTTCAAAACCAGGACACAAGAGTCCCGCTGCCTCGAACCTCATGTTTTTTTAGGAGACAGAAGCATCACACTCAGCTGCAGCTCAGACTCTGCCCGCTGTCAAAAAACATCTTTTTTTTAATGCGAAAAATATCAATAAATATCCATCAGTTTGCAAAATCAATTTATGTTTTCTCTGTTTCATGCAAACAGGTGCTCATGTTTTGCAGGAAACAGGTTACACAGTTTATATTTATGTTACAAATCAAGTCTTAATTAGCAAAACTACTTGGTTCAGGTTTAGGAAAGTTTGGGTTAAAATAATGAAGTTACACACTCAGTGTTTCACTCAGGATCCAAACCCTGAATCTCCTGAGTGAAAGTCCTCGTCTGTCTGCCTGCTGAAGTCTCTACAGCCTGTGTGAGCAGCAGCGCTTCATCTACAGCGGACATTCCCAAACACTGGGTCGTGACCCACAAGTGGGTCACAGGAGATTTTATTTGGGTCACCAAATAAATGAAAGACTACGGAAGAAACTCTGTAAATTTATGTTTTATATCAGCAGTACAGCTTTTAGAAAGCATTTTACTGATGAGAGGAAAAAACATTTTGACTAAATGCACTTATTTTGTCTCATTTATGGAGGAGGCTAAAATGTCCTACACTGTAAAAACAAGAAAGTTGAGAAAACAGTTAAAGTCTTGGTCTTGATTAAATTAGACAAAAAGAATTATGTCAACTAATTTATCTGTGAATAAAACTAGATTAAAATATCTGCGGTTTTCTTTGTGTAAGACAAAACCAAAATGTTTTTGTTGACTGTAAATAAGGATTTAGTTGACTAAACATGACTCACATGTTTGATCTCAGGACTAAATCTGAGAAGACCTGAAAAAATATTTCATGTGAATTCTGTTCAAATAATTTAACCAGTCTGTTTCTGCAGGTCACAAACTCTTCAGTTTTATAATCCTTCATGAGTTCAGAGGTCGTATCAGGAAAGTAAATTATTTATTTCTCTCTCTTCTGAGAGTCTTGTTTTTTATTCCCAGATTTCTGCTGAAGGGCCGACCTGATGAGACGAGAACACAACAGCCAGCAGGACAAAAACATTTGTGAGGACAAACAGATCGATGGACAGACGATGTCCTCCTCCGGTCATGTGACCCAGCTGGCAGCGCATGAATGAGTGTGTATGGAGAGAAAGCAGGTGAGAGGTGAGGGGGCGGAGCCAGGTGAGAGGATGGGGAGTTAAAAGTCAGACGCTGATGACGTCGGGATGATGGTCGATTTGCTTCCGGTGGCGGTTCGATCTGGAGCCGATCTCAGACCGTCTACAGGTGAACTTCAGGCTCCAGGTGTCTGAATCTCTCATCGACTCTTTCTGCTGGTCTGAAAATCAGTCTGAGTTTTGTAGGTGGGATTAATAATAATTCAACAGTCGGTAACACCCATGAAAAACAGCAACAGAAAAAAAAAGTTTCCTCTGTGTCGGCTCGGATTAGTAATCAGTCCCTGCAGGATTTCACCGGCTGTCTTTGTGACTGTTGTGGCCTAATATGTCTTAATTCATTAAACGCTCTAAGTAACGTCACCAAAAAGGCTCATGATCACAAAAACTCAAATAAAATCTGCTTTATTTGCAGATGAAGAAGTGCAGCGCGGGGAACTGGAAACAATCAGATTCCTGTTTTGGGTGCATTCACATCGACATTTATGGTTTGATTCTGGGACGTATTGCTTCCTTTTTTGACAAAATAAATCAAAACTAAATTCCACAAATGTGACAGTGACTCAGAGATAAGCTGTGCGAGCTGCAGCCTGTTGAGGCGTGCTCTTCATGCAGCCTCAGAGTGCAGCTCAGTACCACAGGTCAGAGCTCAGCTGTTGACGTGACACTAAAGTTTACCGTTTGTACTCAGAACACGTTTCCTCTGTTTGTTCTTCACCTCTGATTCCTGTGTGTTCAGGGATTTTGCCCTGAGGTGACGGTTCATTCAGCCCTCTGAGCTGAACCTTTTTCCACTTTACATTAATGCACACACACACACACACTCACACACTCACACACACACACACACACACACACACACACACACACACACACACACTCACACACTCACACACACACTCACACACACACACACACTCACTCACACACACACACACACACACACACACACTCACACACTCACACACACACACACACACACACACACTCACACACACACACACACACACTCACACACACACTCACACACACACACACACTCACTCACACACACACTCACACACACACACACACTCACACACACACACTCACACACTCACACACACACTCACACACACACACTCACTCACACACACACACACACACACACACACACTCACACACACACACACACACACACACACACACACACACACACACACACACACACACACACACACACACACACACACACACACACACACACACAGATATGTGACTGATTTATTCCAGGCAGTGTTTCTGTGACAGAACTGCAGACTGTGTTCACAGCTCTCAGCTCTGATCGGTGCAAAAGACATTAAAAAAAAAAATTGAAATCTGAAAATTTTTTGTTGCCAATTTTTGGCATTAATTCATGAGTGAAGATGGTGAAGCACCTACTGCAATGTCATCACAACTACTAGATGCAGCCAGTGGAGATCTTAGTTTTCTGTACAGTATAATCTCAGTTTTCTTTAAGATGTATAGAATATATTATAACCAACAGTTCAACTTAATGTTTAAACAATAAACAGCATGATAAGTTTCATTTATTTAGAATATTTGGTTATCTACTTCGAGCTACTTTTGTTGTTTAATCAAAACATTTTGTTATTATTAATGA
Organism: Lutjanus erythropterus; assembly: GCA_020091685.1. Classification (NCBI taxonomy): domain Eukaryota; kingdom Metazoa; phylum Chordata; class Actinopteri; order Lutjaniformes; family Lutjanidae; genus Lutjanus; species Lutjanus erythropterus. Next base: position 1,086,714 of record CM034601.1, on the reverse strand, counting down.
CGACTGTTTTTATTTCAGACATTTTGTTAATTATTTAGAGCATTTTATTCTTTTTGTAAAATATTTTCAGAGATATTTTATATTATTTCATTATGTATTTAGAACATGTTATTTATTTAGAACATTTCATTAATTATTTGGGGGTTAGGGGTTACTTATTTAGAACTTTTTAAAACTTAGAACATTTTTTAATTTGTTTAAAACATCTTGTTGTTTATTCCCAACATTTAGTTAACTATTTAGAACATTCTGTATTCTTTATGTGGAACATTTTGTTACTTATTTACATTTATTCACGGTTTGTTGTTGTTGTTTTTGACTCAGGGCACGTTTCATACAGCAGATCTGGACAGAACTCTTTATATTTTTATTTAAAGAGACCCAATAGTTCCCATCAAGCAAGAACTCAGGCACCGGTGTCGAGGAAAAATCTAATTTTAACAGGCAGAAACCTGCAGCAGAACCAGACTTTATGTTTGTTTGTTTGTTTGTAGTGAAGTCTGAACCTCTCATGTGTTTATTAGCTTGAACGCTCCATTATGGACACAGACGCATAACGCTGATAAACAGCAACAGCCAAGAAAGTAAAATGTGCCAAACTTTAGTGGAACATATCATAAACAACTGGTATGAAATGAATCTGCAGATTCTCCAGTTTAAGATGAGGCTGAACTTTTCTGTCAGTTTTTGTGCCACAACAGCGGCAAAATGTGGATGAGGTGAACGTTGTTTTTAGCCTAGCAGTTGTTGATGACTTGTGGGAGCCGGCAGTCACTATAGGAAAACAGATTTTTCAAGGTTTTAAAAAAGTATAAGCCACCAGGAGATGCCCTTGAGCATAAATATGATCAAAACATCATAAATGTGTATAAAAAATATGATGCTGATGGGTCCAGTAGTGTCAGAGATTAGTTGCCACCAGAACCGACATGGCGAGATGACAACAGGAACTTGTGTATTATTTCTGGGTACTCACTCGGCCTTGGCGTTGAAGACGTTGGTGGCCCAGCCGTCCATGAAGCGTGGATCTCGTGTGAACCACAGCACCACCATGAGGCTGAAGAGTGCCAGGACGCTGACCTCTGCGTAACTCATCGGTCCAAGACGTCGATGCTCCTCCCTGATCACTTCGTACGCCGCTCGCTCCTTCTCCGACTGCACCGCCCCACAACCCCACGTCCTCCGCAGGCTGCAGCGAATCACAATCAAACATTAAATTTAATATGACCAGCAATAACAACCACCGCTGTGAGACAGAGGCAGCCAATCATCTGCACTTAAACACTTTCATTTCAGGAAGTAAACGGTGACTTGTGAGGACCTCGACACACATGCAGCAGGAAGCTCAAAGTCAAATGTTTGGTTTGTGAAGCGACTCACTTGCAGCCGATGTAGAGGAACTGGAGCCAGAACCAGGCCAGGGTCAGCGTCAGCACCATGGTGGGGAAGGCGAACGCAAACCAGGACGCAAAGTTGATCACGTCACCGTTCTGAGGGAAGAGTCTATCAGACAGGAAGTCAGGAGAGATGATAGATTTGAACTTCACAATAAGAGGAGAGGAAACTGAATGTCCTGATTGTTACTGTTGCTGCAAAATAATTATGCCTCCGCTCGCCGAAGGTGCCGGGCCGGAGGCATACTGTTCTCCGGTTGTCCGGCCGTACGTGAGTCCGTGTGTCCGTCCGTCCGTCACAGATTTTTGTTTGCACGATAACTTTTGAACGGATGGACGGATTTGCACAAAATCTTGTGTGCTAAGACTCTATAACAGGTACATGAACTGATTAAATTTTGGAGGCCAACGCTTTTGAGATGGCCGACTGACAGACCTGTCTCTAAAAACACACTTATGCCAATAACTTGGTCAATTTTAAAGCTTTTTTATATTTGACTTTGATATATTTTTGAATAACTATGTTGGATACTATTAGGTAATAAAGGTAACAGCTCTTTCCTTGCAGTCTTTTCTCATTAACTGTAAACTGTATCAATAGAGCCATAATTCTCAAACTCCTGGGACAAATAGGATTTATAATGAATCAATAGTTTCAATCAGGTGTAGGGAACACAAAAAGTCACAGTTGTATGAAACTGTTGCAGGCGGAGGCATCAGAATTGACGCTTTAGCGTCGACTTCTACCCGTTTTCATTCAGTTCTGTTTCCAGAAAACATCAAATCAAAGGTTCAACCCCTCAAACTGTTTTTTCTCTTAAATTTAAGAGTAAGAGTGTTGATACCAGTACTTAATTTTAAGAAACATAAATGTTTTTTTTACAGTGAACAAAAATGTTTTAAATGTTGAAAGTTGTCTAAACTCCAGCAGCCGATCAAGAGTCTAAAAATGTCCAATGTTCTGCTTTGAATCAGGAACGTTCTAATAATCTTGAGGTCTTGTTGTTGACAAATAAACTGGAGCCTGAAATCGACTGTAGACTGCAGCATTTTGTTAGTTATTTAAGATTTTGATTATTATTTAGAGCATTGTGTTATTTTTTAGAACATTTTGTCAATTATTTAGAACATTTCTGTGAAGATGACTTAATTGTAAACACGCCTGTCCTTGTTACGGCGTCATTGTGGGAAAAGATCACTTTTGTTTGTTTGTGTTCTTGTTTGTGTTTGTATGTTAGCACTTACTGGTTCATCTGTCCGATCAGAACCAGGTTGGGTCCGGTTCCGGTCAGAGTAGCGATGCCTCCGATGCTGGCAGCGTAGCACACACACAGCAGGAGTCCTTTACTCATCCTCCTCCTCTCCTCGTCCTCGTCACTCAGCTCCTCCAGCTCCATCCGACAGACGGACACGACCACCGCTGCAGACAGTTCAGAGAGTCATTTACATTCTGATCATTTTCCTCATCATGCATCTTTAGTTCCCACTCCTCTGTGGACTCACCAGGCCCACTGTTGCCGCAGTCTGATGGAGGTTTGTCCTGTGGTGCAGGTTTGACGATTTCCCGTCGACCCTCTGACAACACTTTGTGTTCAGCTGACATGTTGTCTTGTAGGTTGCTGACTTTGGTGACCCCGTTCAGACCTGAGGAGGAAACGTCCATGAATTCAGTGCACCGTTAAACCGTTAAAACTTTGAGAAAGTTTTGAAACTTTTGAAATAAACTAAACAAAGTTTTGCCAACCTATAATCCTTAGTTGAAAAACATATTTAAAAATTGTTCACAGTGAATTTTGAACCTGAAAACTAAATTAATAATTATCTCAACAAAACAACAAACAAAACTTTGTCAAAACTTGAGCTGGGCTCAAAATTCAAATCTAATGAATTAAGTTGGCCTGAATTTTGTTACAGTGTGTAAACTTGTATTTGCTGATAATATCAAGTATTTTAATTTAACTGCAATCAAAGAGTACATGTCACACTAACTACATTTAAAATCTGATAATCTCCTACTTTTAAGTTTATCAGGCCAAAAAAATTGTGTCAACCAACTGTCTTCTACTGAGATGATTATTCTGACCTGTGTGGGTCAACAGTCCATCCATTGTGGTTTTAAGTATACTGGGACCTTAACCTGAGTCCAGACCTTTGAATCCACAGAGTCAACGGACTCGTCTGGTATCATGACATGACACTGTGCTTTCTTGTCTGAAAAAACAGTCTGTCCAATGAACGGTTGGCCAATCAGGGCCACAAACGGGGCTAACGCTGTTGTGACGCTTTCTCAAGCTGTGTGCCAAATATGCTGGTCTCTACTGATTGGTTTGGGGATATCAGATCCCCCTCCCTCACGGGGATCGGTTAGAGAGGAGGAGTGTAAAAAGTTGACGTTTCGGGCCGATATCAGACAACTACAGCAGAACCTTGATGTGACGTGAAGTCAGATGTTTGGGATTCAACTTTGACCTGTGGTTTGAAGATTTTCCTGCAACATCGGAGGATGAAGGTTTCCAGCTTTGCTGTTCATTTCTGTTCTGAACACGGAGCCTCAATCTACTGCCAACCTAACCTGTCTGTTCTTCTCAACCCTATCACCAGACAAGAACATTGATCATGGATGATTCTGAAAACCAGTGATCATGTTTTTTATATCCATCGCCGAAGTTTTAAAAATTTCTCCCTCTGAGTAGATTTCTTGTCTGTGGTTAATCCGAGCCTGTGACAGAATTCAAACTCATCACACGCCCATCCACGATTCCTTACTGTCCTCTTCTCTACATGAAGGACTCACTACTTTCTGCATCACTACTGGTCACCTGTGTGGGTCCACAGTGCATCGATCGTACCGTTCTCCAGGATGTTCGAAGGACCAGTTTGCAGGATGGTTTTCTCTTCATGTTCCTGGTATAGAACGACGCTCCTCCTCTGGCTCTTGGAGGACGGTTCAGCATCTACGTTGCAGTTGAGCTGGTCCAGGATGGCCTGGACGATCGGTACCATCATGGCCGTGGTGGCTGTGTTGCTGATCCACATGGACAGGAAGGCCGTCACTCCCATGAAGCCCAGCATCAACCTGGGAGACGAAGGAAGAGGAGATCATCGAGAGCAAAGAACCAGAAACAGGCCCAGAGGATTTAAAAACAGTCAAAATACATTTGTTCGTATTGTAGTTTTGTTATTCATGTGAATTTTTGTATAATAAGTCCTGTTTTTGTAGTTCAAATATTCATCATGGTACAGTAGAGAACAGGAGACTCACAGGGCGGGTCGAACCCCGACCATCAGCAGGACTCTGAGCGCGATGCGTTTGTGGAGGTTCCAGTGCTCCACGGCCACGGCCACCATCAGCCCCCCAACAAACAGCATGTTGGTGTCCTTCAGGTACTGCATGCACACCTGAGCAACAACACAAACATTTACAGCACAAATAATGTCAAAAGTAAAAAGTAGCCATCTTTTACGTGTTTTTTCATCTTGTTGCATCTTTTTGTCTTTTATATCTCTTCACTGGAGTCAAATAAAAACATATGTACATGTAAAATGAGCCTCTTTGACTTTTTTTTCTCTAAGTTTATCTTTGATTGATTAATAACATCTAATCCCAATAACACAAACAGTGCATTCAATAATTGGCACTTTTTGTGTAGTTTGATGTTGTCTTGTTATAGCTGACATATACTGCTAACTGTCATTGAACCTTTACTGTGTTTGTCAGAACTAAAGGACCTTATCAGGTTAATTTGTCCTCCTTATACACAACATATCTACAGTGTTTGTACTACAAAGACTGTCTTATTGTACCGCGCGTGTGTGTGTGTGTGTGTGTGTGTGTGTATGTGTGTGTGTGTGTGTGTGTGTGTGTGTGTGTATGTGTGTGTGTGCGTGCATGTGTGTCCAGTCTTACATCTTTGGACTCCATGATGCCGAGGACGGGGAACAGGATGGTCGGCAGCAGCGCCGTCACCGCCAGCGGCAACACCTCAGTGCACCAGTACACCGCCATGAGGGCTATGACATACGCACAGGCTGCCTCCTACACACACACACACACACGCACACACACACACACGCACAGAAAAGCATTTAACATTTCAGGTTAATAATTCTTAAATCCATCACAACTTTTAACAGTCAAGCTTCCATCCAAATGTAAAATAATTTTTAACAGAATTTTCAGAAATCCTCCAAATAAAAGTAAATGAATGAACGTTTCTTTCTACTCTTGTTATGTGAAAATGACTTGATTGGCTGATGAAGATAAACAGATAAACCATAAAAAAAATACTTTACTTTCTTTTTAAGAGTTAAATAACCCAGTCACTGACTGATTAAAACTCCTAAAAGGCTCCAAAATCATCCGCTAAGATCCAAAACCCCAAAAAAACTTTAATTTAAGAATTAAAGTTTCCCTTAATTTGACAGTCTGATTAAATAAACTTTGAATTAAGTTAATAAATTCTGAGAGTGGTTGTGACACTTACAGTTAATGATCAAATTCAGCTGTTATATCCTTAAAGATGCTTAATGAAGATTCCACTTTAATCTGAATATGTTTCAGGGGATTTTATGAAGGTATAAAGGGGTTTGACGTCAACATTAGTTCTTCTTCTGTGGTTTCAGTCAGTCCAATGTTTTTACAGAAAAAAACTCATCTGATTTCAAAGGACAGCCTCGTCATATAATCTGCAGAAACAAGAGCTGTTATTGTAGGAAACAGAGGACATGTTGATGCAGACTCCTGCTGTGAACTCTGAGCTTAAATCTCACTGTCTGTCTGTCTGTTGGACGTGTGCATGAGGATTTACAACCTGTCTGGTCACCTGACTGTTTCTGTTCATTCACCTGCTGGACGCCAGAATCCAGCTGTGACGGCAGAGAGTCAAAGTTCTCACGATAACCAACAGGACAGACGGACAAAATACTGAAACGTAAAAAGACCTGACACTCCCCTGTGTGGGACCTTTCAAAAAATAAATTAAAATTGTTGTAGCTTAAACAGTTTGACAGTATATAAAGGTGTTAAAATGAGATTAATCTTATTCATCTACAGCAGTAAAATGCAACAGACACAATAATGCAGCAGTGATATTAATCCAAAAACGTCATAAAACACTGACAGGGAATTTTACCCGACTAGAATACTTAAAGGACTTTAAGAAGTTTTCATACATTTTGCTGATAATACTGACAAACTTTTACTTCCATGTGGCTTTGAATGCAGGACGTTAACTTCTAGTGGAGTATTTTCACACTGTGGTTTTTGTACTTTGACCTAAAGGTTCTATTTTAAGAAAATTGTGGTTATTAATGACACCTGGTGGCCATTTAGTGAATTTCAGTCCTGCTGCCCACAACAGCGAACATCATCGTGGACTTTGACCAAAACGGTGACGTGACGTACATGAGACTGAACACTGCATGCTGGGAAATAAATTATAATCATGTTTAGAATGACTTAAATAGCTAATGTAAAGAAGCAGCCAATGCCAGACGCACGGCGCACAGCCAAGCCTCAGCCAAGCCTCAGCCATCCAGCTAAACCCATCTTAGCTTAGCTTAGGTTACAGTTAGCTGTAACCGTGTTGCCTTGCATCGTTCTTGACTAGTAGAAAGCAGCCGTCAGTTACACACCTTTGCTTTGTAATTAAGTTAATATCATGGATCACGTTAGCTGGTGAAGTCATTTGCAAATTAGCTGAGTAACATATTTACTGAGATTGTATTTTGCTAATGATAACATTAGTGAGCAAGCAAGATAAGGTTAGCCAGCCAGCTGTAACTCGACCATCCTGCATGAATCCTGTGCTGGCTGCCCTGCAACACCAGCCAACAAAATGACAAGCTAGCCAATCAATGAATTAGCTGATGCTGCCTAATCAGTTCAGTATTGTGCTACATTAGCCAGCTATCAGTTCTTCCACATTAGGGAGCAACCTAATGTTAGCTAACATTAGCCATCTAAAATGACTCCATCTCTAAGCTAATGTTAGCTAGTGTTACACAGTTGTTATTATGGGGGAGCAGAAGAGAGGCGAGACACTCTGGAGCATAATTTAATTTATATTATTATGAATTAAAATTATAAGTCGGGGACAGTTATTTCGGTGCTGAGCGCACAGGTCCAAACAGAACAAGATGACATACAATTCATCTGAGATTAGTGGGGTTAAAATGACATTTAATCTGATTAAAGCAGGAAAGTCAGTTGAATTCTATGTCTATGAATTGCTGTATGTGGTTCTTACAGTATTTATTGTCCACAGCTGTTTTACACTGAACGAAAAGATTCTCTTTCAGTTCATGAAATCCCTGCAGCACCTGAAGGCAGCACTGATATGTTAATAAATGCACAACCTCTGAGAAGAGCTGCACCAGAGTACAGTGCTGTTATGGCTCACTGTGTTTACTGTCATTAAATCAGCTGAAAGCAACACCAAATCAATTTCATCTATTCCTGAGCTGTTGTTACCACGTATAACGTACCACGTATTTAGTGATCACCACACCTGCTGATCTACATTCACCTTTACTCAGACCTTTTGCACATTGCGCTGCTGTGCATACATGAATCAAAACAGGTGTGCATGGAGACACACAGTCCGTGCCCCAGAACTACAACCTCGTGCTCTGCATTTATTATTCAAATTTCAACTGAGGCTGCAAAATATTATACTGAGGGTGCAGACGAGCATTAATTAGCTCATAGTCTGTTTATTTGTGGTGAAAACCAGAACAATTTGTCAGTGAATGTTGAAAGCTGGGACATTTTATTGTTTTCCAGATATTTGGTGGGACTTGGGACATTCAGCTTAATGCTGGGATGCCTGGTCACTGTCTGCTATAGGCAGCCAAGAAACCTACAGTCGGTTCACACGTAGGCAATAGAAAGTAATTAAAGCATGTAAATTGCTTCACATTCTTACATATTGCACCTATAAGTAAAGGATCTGAATACTTCTTCCACTTCTTGGGAAAGATGGTGATCTTCCTCAAATTAGAAAGATTTTTGTGCGTCCATCTGTACGACTTGTCTACGGTACAAGAACAGAACACTTCCTAGACTTTAGAAAGTTTTTAAAAAGTTTTAAGTTCCTCAGACTGGACATCATCCAGGTACCAACACTTCCTCCAAAGTCTTTTGTTGTATATAAAGTTTAGTTTTATGTGGAGAACACGTGTGAAGCTGTGTGTGAGAACACAGGGGGGAGAACTGCATAACAATGAGGTGAAATGAGCCGTTACGGGGAGAGGAGGCTGCTGGGAGGCTGCTGAGCTGAAGACAGGAACTGAATCTGTCCAAACACTCCGACTCTGTTTACCTTAACTTTCATTCACGTTAACACAGAGACACCTGTAGAGAGTTACACACACACACCTGCTGTGAGGATGAAGTGTAGATTTCTGGGAAAAGTTCATAGAGGCCCTTTAGGAACAGAAGCTGAAGCAGAGGAGGAGTAGTGCCGTGTGTTGAAATAGTGGATCGCACCAATGAGATTCACTCACGTGGTTAATCTGTGGCTTGTTTTGAAGGTAACCACATTAATCAACTAGTGACCACACAATGCGGAAAATATTAGGCAGGACAAACATCTCAAACATCTCGCTCAGTGGTATTAGACACCATGGATGCAGCAGGTTGTGTTAGTGTGGCATTAAAGGAACAGTTTGGATTATTTGTGATTGTGTGAGGTTCTTCTCCACAGTCAGAGTATTACCTACAGTAGATGGCGGTCAACATGCAGGGTCAGCAGCACACCGAAAAACATCACTATCAGTTAAAGTGTGAATATTTTCACCACCTTGTTGATGAAAGGATAAAATCTTGACAGACAGAACACAGGATGTGCTGCTCTACCACTGCCTCGATCAGCTAGCTTGTTTGTGTTCAGATTCACCAAAATCACACAACAACACTAACAAACTGGAGAAGGCAATTTCTGAAGAAACTGTGGATGCTGACTGTTGAAAGGCTGATGCTAAACTGAACTGTTGCCTTTATAGTAAAATGTTTGAATAATGTGGAATATTTTAATATTTGTTAAAAGATGGATGCTAAACTGAGCTGCTGCCTTGAAAAGTTGAATTATATAATGTCATATATTTTAAGCTTTGTTGAAGAGCTGTTGTTAAACTGAACTGCTGGTGAATAATTCCAGTATTGTAGCAATGATGTGAAATATTTTTATGTTTTTTTGAAACTAACCATTGGAGGCGGCGGCAGGCCAACAGCTCCAGTGTTTTGAGAGTGATATTGATCTTATAATGACAGTTTGCTGTTGGTAAAATCTGTCTCACAACAAGGTAAAGTGGTGAAGATGTTCTAAATAGCGTAAACGGTAATTAAAACCAGCTCCACTTTTACCAGCCGTAACATTAAAGTGATGAAACGATCCACTCTCCACAGAAAGTGAAAAATGTCACTAAAGTAGGTTAAAGTGACTCTGGACTCTGACGTGTTCACTGTTATGATGTTTTCTCAGTAACTTTTGACAGTGAACTTTTAAACCGTGTTTGTCAATCAGTGACAGAAGCTGTGAACGTAACTGTCAAAACAGCTGCAGCCAAATCAGAAAGAACCACAGCGTCCAAACTGGAAATAATTAGTCTGAGTTTAATGAACCAGCTGACCAGTAAACTGGATAATCTAACTGGTCAGACAATGTGCAACTGGTAGTCGCAGAGTTAACTAAGTACATTTACTCAAGTAAGGTACTTCAGTATAACTTTATTTTTATGTTACTTTCTAATTCTAGTCCACTACAATTCAGAGGAAAATATTATACTTTATACTGTTTTACTACATTTCTTTTCATGTAATTTGATAAAATGTACGTCTTGTTAGGTCTTGTTAGTGTACCGGTATATAATGTATAATTAGTCGTGTTTGTTTCCCGTCTAATAAAAGAACATAATATATTCCAGGTTTTGTAATTAAATACAAAGTAAGGCTTGTTATGTCTTGAGCAGAATTTCATGACTTCATATACTGCTTTATATACTGCTGAGTAGTTTAATCTGTACCAATACATTAGAATTTTATTAGTTGATCATATGGTTAAGAACCCAGATATTAACTTTAAAAATGCTGAAGAACCCTAGACATAATATTTTCAGAATTAGACAGTATAAGACCCCTTATTAGAAGTTTATTAGATGTTATTAGAGGGTAATCTGGGACACATTATAAGAGAATTGTTAAGTAAACTAAAGTATTTCCAGCTGTTAGACCCTAGACTCTGTAGTCCCACAGACAAACTATAAACGGAGAAGAAATATGTGATTTCTGTTGTAACGTGTCCTTCTTGTTACAGAGTATTACTACCTTTATTGAAGTATAAGATGTGAATATTTCTTCCACACAGTCACTGGGTTGGCTGTGGCATGATCAGTCCGTCAGCACAAGATAGCAACCGGCACATTTGGTCGAAGCACACACACACATCTGCACAATCATAAAACACCTTCATTTATGTCCAGTTTTTTTCCCCACACAGGAGTATGGATTATGAAAGTGATCCAGAAAAACAACAATTATGATCTAAAACATACAAAATGAACAAGACGTTATATCTGAGCATGAGACAAGTCCGACCCGAGGAGAAAACAGTCTGTGTGCCTCTGTCAGACCTGATGCTGGGTAGATAGACCCGCTGGATAACCTGTGTGTAATTAACAGGTCGAAGCTGCACCTCAGTCCGGCTCAGATGGGTACTCAGCCAGACTGAGGTGCAGCTTCATGGTCAGTTTCTCCTCTCCTTCGCTCTTCACTCATTTCCGTCCTGCCATCTCCATATATTTTGCGCTCTCGCACTTTCATTTGTCGAACCATGAGATCTGTCTTCTCTCTTTAAAAATCTTTTCTTTGTTTCCTCCTGGTAAATCTGCCATCATGCTGCCAACACTTGCACTGCTGGTGCACCTGCCTCTTAAAGGTGATGAAAGCCGACTTTCTGATTGGTTTATTGCATGTTTGGCCTAAACTCACCCATGAATAAATCAGAGGACTTGGGCACAGCTGATAGGTGAGTCCTGCTGTGTGCTGCTGGTGCGAGAGGCAGGACAGGATGCCCCTGCACACCTGGTACAAGACGGCAAAGGTGGATTTGGACACACTTTGAAGAAATTAAATCCACGTTATCGTGCTTTCAACTTGCACTTTAGATCAGCGTAACTCATTAACCTAACCACTAACTTGAACTAGTTAGTTTTCAGTCAGCTGGTTACTTAGTCTGGTTAGTGTAAACTGATAACTTTAACTGGTCATTCTTCAGCAAACTGGTCAGTGTTAGTAAACCTGTAAACTGGTCAACAGCTTGTAGAATGTTATATTAAACTGGTCAGAGTTTAATAAACCAGTCTTTTACCTGGTTATTGTTCAGTAAACTGGTTATTTAAACTGGTTAGAGCTCTTTAAACTGGCAACCTTAACTGGTTATTATTTAGTAAACTGCTCATTAACACTGGTCAGTGTCAAGCAGACTTCAACTGGTGCACATTGAAATGGTCAGTGGTCAATATACTGGTTTTTCAGGTAGTTTGATGTTGTCATTTCTCAGTAAACTGGTTATTTAAACTGGTCAGTCAAGTGTTCTGTAAACTGGCTATTTATTTAAAGTGGTCAGTGAAGAGGTAAGTTGAACTGGTCAGTGAAGTGCTCTCACCGTGGTGCTGACGGCGAGCGGCAGCAGGATGAACGGGCTGCAGACGAGGACGACGAGACCTTTCAACCTCCAGACCTGCCGCAGCATTTTCACCCGCAGAGGAAGAACCGACATGGCTGAGGATGACGATGGTGAAAAAGAAAAAGATGAAGAAAATGAAGATGAAGAAGATAATGAGTGAGTCTGTCTGTCAGAGAACAACTCCTCTCTCTCTTTACTGCTCTCACTCTGTCCGCAGCTCGTTTTGTCACTCTCTCTCTCTCTCTCTCTCTCTCTCTCTCTCTCTCTCTCTCTCTCTCTCTCTCTCCCACATGTTTGTGATGCATTTCACAGTCGACAAAATAAATATTAAGTTAATGTGAGTAACACACACACACACACACACACTGTGTAAACAGAGGAGGAAATCAGATCTGCTGTCAGACGTCAGACTGAACTCACCTTTTATCTTCTGCACAAATTCAACCAATCAGCTGTAGTTCAGTTTGAACTGAGGTAGAAAAGCGTCTGCTGTGAGATCATCATCATCATCATCATCATCATGTAGCAGTGTATCAGTGTAACAAACTGCAGCCTGAACCATTGAGTTCAACATGATTTATGCTCACAACAGCTGGGCGATATTTTAGTGATTTGAGGGACTTTTTATGATCAAATGATACCTGAGACAAAATCACATCCTGAAGTCTGATTTCGTCGTCCGTGAGTAGATGCGTCTTTCTGAGCAGTGATACCATTGGCAGGTGTAGATTGGTAGAAAGAAAGTAGTTCCTAGACTAAACCGCTCACAACAAACTCTGTGGATTATTTTGAGTAACGTGTCATGATCTCTGGAAACACTGCTGTTGAGTTTTTCAAATTTAGTTTTTGGCTCTTTTAGCGCCACAAGACAAGTGACATCTACAACCTCAATTCCAAAAAAGTTGAGACGTGTTAAATGTAAATAAAAACAGAATGCAATGATTTGAAAAAAACATTCTGACCTGCATTCAACTGAATACAGTTCAAAGAAAATGTATTTAACGTTCAAACTGAAAAACTTTATTGTTTTTTGTAAATATCCAGTCATTCTGTTGGGACAGGAGCCTGTTTACCACTGTGATACATCAGCTTTTCTTACACTCATTTTTAAAGTTCTGAAAGTTATTATTTTTTTCTCATTCTTGCCTGATATACAACTTCAGGTGCTCAACAGTCCGGGGTCTCTGTTACATTACCAAAATATCACTTAATTACAAGTAAAAGTGCTGGTGTTAGAAAACTACTTAAGTAAAAGTACAAAATATTCTTCTCAAAAAGTATTAGTTACTTTATGACTCATGTCAGTGAAAAGTTCTTCTATTCTTCTTCTTCTGTCTAACAGTTGATGTTTGATGCATCATCAAAGCAGCGTTCAGTCAGAGGTTTCTGTTTCTTGTTTCTGTGCTGTTCTTGTGTTTCTGTTTAAATCTTCAGTTGGCTAAGCTCCGCCCTCCTTAGTTACTGCTGCTAAGCCTGCCAAGCTTTCCATTCTCGCACTGCATTTATACAGTTTATGGTGATAACGGCGGCAGATTTAACATCAAAAGTGGGAGTAATTGTTGAAACATGAGGTCTGTGATTCCTTTGAGAAGTTAAACAAAAACAGATTCTCATTTCCAGCTGACAACCGTGGATTCTGTCGCTAAAATAATGAGTCACAAACAGATTTCATGAGTGTAGCTGACTGATGTAAGCTAATGCTAATGCTAATGCTAACTTGACTTGAGTCAGCTGAGAGTCTCCAGCTGATGTTTTAATGTTTCCATCTGACACGTTTTAAAACAAGAACCCTGTGAAAGTGTTTATGTAAAGTTAGCTAACAGCTGTGTTCATGATATAACATTAATGCTAACAGACTGAGGCTAAAGCTAGCTTACATCTCAGCTAACATTGGTCAGATGGTGAAATACAGCAGGTATATCTACATGATAGATGACAGAAATACACTCATTAACGTGGGAAAAGGAACAGGGACTCGATTAGTGCAGCGGACCTTGAGACGGGTCACCCAGCCAGACCAGCTGGACCACGATCACTGTATAAATATCCTCATGGTAAGTCATAATTATTAGATTAAATGATTATTATTTTTATTAGATTCTATTTAAAAGAAAAGTCAGAATTTTGATATGAAAAGTCAGAATTTTGATATGAAAAGTCAGAATTTTGATATGAAAAGTCAGAATTTTGATATGAAAAGTCAGAATTTTGACTTTTTATCTAATAATTTCAACTTTTTGTCTCATAATTTTTACTTGTGTGTTCTTCAGTCTGTGAGCGACCATCCCAGCTGCTACACTCTGATTAGGCAACACAGCACTTTGTTGGATGATGTTGGTGTTTCGTAACAGAAAAGTTGAGCTTGGTTCAACTTCTGTTCCGGATAATCCTGTTTCTGTCTGCCAGATCTGCTTCACCTCGACTCACTTCATTTAAATTAATGAAGGGTTTATGTTTTTTCACAAGGAGCTCAAATTGGTCTGAACACAGAAAGGTTGTAGCTGCAAAACCCTTGAGTTAAAAGAACTGAATTTATCACTCATATATTCACATGTCAAACTCAGATTGGTTGTTTTAAAGATTTACAGTCTTACTCAGTCCTTCCAGGATTTTGCAGACTGTTTTGGGATTGTTGCAACATTTCTCAAAAATTGTGATGCATTTTGCAATGTTTTATCCATTGCTTGAAATGAAATTGAAGCATGAGAAAATTGCAAAACCTGAGCTTTCTGTGTGTATAACCCAGAAAAATGAAAGGCAGCTTGTTCCAAGAAGAACATACTTTACCAAAAGGCTCAGGATTACAAAAAATCAAAAGAAGCACAACTTTTTGCAGATAAAGCTCAGTCAAAACAGCAAGCACAAAATTACAAAATATAGACGTGCAAAGAGTGTTGAAAAAGTCAGTAACAATGACAGACCTCATCAGAGTTGGAACTACAATGATTGGTCAAATTTGAGGAAAGTTGCAGGTTGTGCAGAATTCACAGGGATTAGTTGAATCTGCATGAATTGTTGTGATCCTGGAGGGACTGTTTACTTTATCATCAGGAGTAAAATATGTCCTCTAAACATTTGATCAATGTCAGATCCTTGGTTTCAGATTGCTACCCTGTTGCAGCATTGCACCCTGTTGCAGGTGAACCTGTATGAACCTTTCAGCATTAATGGGGCGTTCACATGTGACATGTGACAGTTACCCATGATGCTTTGGGCACTAACACACCCCCATACCATCACAGCTGCTGTCTGTTGAAGTTAGTCCAGGTAACAATCGGTCCTTTTCCTCTTTAGCCTGAAGGACACAACGTCCATGATTAATGAAAACAATCTGAAATGTGGACTGAGTGTAAATCTACAAAACAAACAAACAAACAAACAATCAATGATTATTTTGGGTTCTGAGTTTCTATTCCGCCTCCAGTGTTCCTGCTGTTATGATCACGTTTCCTCCTTTGTGTTAATATATATATATATATATATATATATTTTATGCCTAAAAGGAATTAAAACATTAAGGAAAAAATGAAGTTGTATGTAAGGACAATATATGAAAAGGTCAATTTATTCTGCTCATGTTTTCTGATGAAAATAAAAAGAATTAAATGAAAATGTGGAGAAAGACACACAGTAAACTCACCGTCCTGACAGTAAAAATCAGTGAATTATTTCTGTAGTTGTTGTCAGTGATCAGTGTAGAAGTCTGAATATTTAAACTCTGATAAAATGACAAGTTCTGCTGCTTCTTCACTTACAGCTGAGTGAAGTGAGACTTCAGTTTATCCTCTGCTGCCTCCCACTGGACACATGTGGACCTACATTTCATTTCATTTCTGTATTCATGAGGACGGCTCACGTTAACCCTCAACCCTGAATCAATGGATTTTGATGTTTTGATTATTTTGGCTCTGATAATGCATATGAAGGAGATTTATGTCCAGGTTCTGTATTTTTGGGTTAATTTTGGAATTTCAACCTCAGCTTTTATAATAAGTCTATAACACATTGTGTGAATCAAAATACTCCACAGTTTAAACACAAAGGACATTTTTGTCCCATTGACTACCAGAAAAGAGCAGGTTTTCATTCCACTGTCATTAGAGCAAAAGCATCATTTCCAAACAGTTGTAATTGTACTTTCTCACCAGATGGCGTCACTCTACCACTTTTGGTTCAGGTTTCAGTGACAGACTTTGTCTCCATTTTCTGTTCTCCTGTAGAAACACTGTAAACCAGGTGTTTATGAGCAGCCAAATCCTTATGGAGCATCAAGAACATGGAAATCATTTATTTTCTGTTTTTAATAAACAACAGTGGCATTATGTAAAGGAACTGGCATTTAAAGGGTTAAAATTCTGAAACTGAGTGGACATTTTGAAGGCATGATCTGGACTGAAGCTGGTTAAAAGACTGAACCAAAAAAAGTGGGAAATAATTAATTATATTAATGTATAGTATTTTTGATGGTAGTTTTAAGAGGGGGACATCTTTGTCCTGATGTGATGTTTATATTCTAATTCTAATTATTATGTATTATAATCAAATAATTCATTTTATAATCTAACTTTTAATTTTTAAAATTTACCCCAAAAGTGGAAAAATAATATTAACAAACATTATTTTTACACCTTTTGTAAGCAAGGACATATTTGTCCTTATCTACTTATTATGGTGCACACAAAGATTAATATACATTTCTGAAAATATGATCATGTTAGTCAGCTGGAAAGTGACAGATGAAGAAAAATACCATCACATGCAGCCAGATAATCATATAGTGCTACAGAAGCCCTGAGAGACAAGTGAGAAAATCTGATTTAAATAGTTTTCTCTTGTGTTTATGACAAAAGAACTTTCTGTAAAAAAACAGGTTAATTTTTCAGAATGACTTTTATTTTCATCTGTGTCAACTGATGAAAAGAAAGAAAGAGAGACAGTGATGTTACTAAATGTATGAAAGAAATTAAAATGCAACGGAGGAAAACAGGAATGCTTTTAGTCTCATGTGAAACATCAGGTCAATATCTGATTTACAAACAAACAAACAAACAAACAAACGAAGCCTGAAAACAGGCAGATCAGGGAACGTGTCACCAGCGTCAGGAGAATAACTTTAAAATGTATTCTGATACAGTTACTAATTACCTGCTAAAAATGCAGTTAGTAACACAATCCAGTTAAAATGGGGACATCTGGTGGCAAATCTGTGGTACTGAATTTGTGTGTAAAGACTAAAAATGAAAGACCACATGAGTTAATGTATCTGTGAACTAAAGGGGAGACTGTGTGTCTGTACGAGACACAGAGGGGCATCAGAAGTGTGTGTGTGTGTGTGTGTGTGTGTGTGTGTGTGTGTGTGTTTGTGTGTGTGTGTGTGTGCTGGCAGATGTGTCTATTACTGGAAGTTAGGTATCAGAGTGTGGGAGGAGCTGGATGGGTTTTCTTGTATTAACACACACCTCACTTTGACCCGAACCTTTAACCTGGACACTCTGAAATACACCACCAGGCCAAAAGTATGTGGACAGCTGAACGTTCCTGACACGTGTCCAAACAGCCTCTCTCTGGGTTCTAACTTTCCACCAGATGTTGGAACCTGAAGAAAAGACTTTGTCCAAACTGCTGTCATAAAGTTGGACGAACAGGATTTTATAAAATATTACTGTTTGATCATCTGGTGAAAAGTTTTCACGCAGGAGTTCAGTCCAGCAGTCTGAGACTCTGAACTCACAGCTGTTTCAAATGTGTCCAGTCTTTATGGTCGGCAGCGTGGCACAAACAGGACATCACCCCGTACATAAACAGACTGTTGAATCACCTTGATGGTGACATATACCTTGTAATATGGAGACTGAGGTATTTAGAAACAAGCGTCCACATTTCAGACCGACATGATTCACAGACAGACTCAGAGACTGTTGAGGTTCTGTGGTGACAAACCAGGAGGATCAGATCAGGTGAAGCGAGGCAAAGAAGGACCTGTTTGTTACAGAGCTGCATTGTGTGGGCGTTCAGCTGGAACCAGGCGGTCAGAACAAGATAAATACACGCCCACTCTCTCTGCTGAATGTATGTGTGGACGCCACAAGGCCCAAAGGACGATCAGTGACAAAACTGTTTGAGACGGGACTCTCTGTTGGTCTAATGTGAAACTGGTGCTGCTTTAGTTTAGTTTAATTTAGTTTAGTTTAATTTAGTTTAGTTTAGTTTAGTTTAGTTTAGATTAGTTGTCAGGTTTAGTTTTAGATTTGTTTATTTTCAGTTTAGGCATGTGATAATCAGTAAGCAGAGGTGGCAAAAGTCCACACATTCAGTACTCAAGTAGAAGTACAGATCTATATATATATATATACACAGCATATATATATATTTAGAAACAAAACAGAAACACAGATCCAATGCATCTTATGCACATTGCCACCGGCACTGCCTGAACAACCTGCAGCTGGATGCAGGCCTGCAGATCCCTACCAGTTTGTATCTAAACACCAGAGAGGCACTGATGATGCAGCCAACAGCTGTTGTACCTCATGACTAAACACCTGGAGAACCCTGAGGACTGTGCTGGACTGCTGTTTGTTCACTTCACTGCCCTTCAGCCTCATGTTCTCCTGAACACACTGCAGCAGATGGATGTTCATTCCTTCATCACCAAGTGGTTCCACCATCAACATCATCCATCATCAATCATGCTAATAATACACATTTTTCTAAATGCATTTGTAATCTGATTACATATTTTGTATCTCTGACGGAATATAGTTACCTCTTTATTGTACCCAGATGACATAATCCTGTGATTTGTAATCTGTTACTCGCCAAACCTGCTCACTCCCTCTCTCCTCAGTAGTACTCAGTGACTCTCTCAATCCAGATCAGTCCAGCAGTTCACTTCAGCTCACTTCAGTTCTGATACAGAAGGAGGCTCAAACATGTCGGGACATGTCCCACAAAGCTGCTGGGCGGGAGCGTTCATATTTCAGGTGGTTTTCAGGTCGCAGTGGAGTTTGACACTGAGAAACCTGCACATATTTTATAATGAACTAGATAGTGATCACAAAGAAGGTGTCCATTCAGTCACGTGAGAACTGTCTCCTCAGAGTTCAGTTTTGACATGCGAGGGAAATTAAAAAGAAGCTGTTGCTGCTGCTCATCGCCACGTTCCATGTCCTGTTTATCATTTTTTTAAAACATAACCAAGTTATAGATGTGACACTGAGACAAAGACCCAAACTATAACACAGTTATAACCAGTGTTGGGACTAACGCTTACAAAGTAACAAAGTTACAAAGTAACGTGTTACTGTAATGCCGTTATTTTTGCAGTAACTAGTAATCTAAGCATTATTTTTAAATTCAGTAACTCAGTTAACGTTACTACATGATGCGTTACTCCGTTATTTTACGTTATTTTTTGTGTCGTCTCGGCTAGAGACTGAGCTGCAGCCAGAGCCGTGGAGTCCTGAATCTTCCTGTGTGTGTGTGTGTGTGTGTGTGTTGTGTGTCAGCGGGGGGACGGGAGAAGACACGCCGTGTGGCCGTGTCTGTGTACAAGACTGGTATCATCATGGCGTCGGCGGCGGAGCCCAAGTCAAGTTTCTTTACATGGAGATATTCTCACTACTTGACCTTTGTCGAGCACAAAGACAAGAACGTTTTAGTTAAATGTAAGTTGTGTCTTGGATCAAAGATCTTATCTACTGCCCAAAATAGAAATTCAAACCTGTTGAAACACCTACAGAAACAACATGCTGCGATGAAGCTAGTAGCTAAGAGTACAGACACAGACTGTGATGTCACTTCACCTCCACCACCTCAGCAACAGCAGCTGGATTTGAACCGAGGGACTGACTGCTCCTGCTAACCAGGAGAAAGTTGATAAAGCCATTGCTTGAAGACATGCAGCCAGTTTCTACTGTGGAGTCGCCGCTTTCAGGAAGCTAGTTAGCATGATACCAGGCGTCACACGGCAAATGGGACGAAACACTTTTTCTAAGTACCTGGAGAGCGAATACGCAAAAATGGAAACCGAGCTAAAGAAAACTTAACTTAAAACTTAATGGGGGACCTTTTTTTTCATAGTAACTAAAAAGTTACTTTTCACTAGTAATGGTAACTAGTTACTGGTTTTCAGTAACTAGCACAACACTGGTTATAACTATTATCTCAATTAAAGCCTTATTATGAACATGATATTGTGTTTATAAATCTAAACTCTAATTATGTAGTTCATATTTATAAGCCTGTAATATAGAGTTGAACTTTTTGAACAGCTCCTGAATTTTCCCCAGGAAATCCTTATATAAAAAGTTTTAATCGTGTACCAAGTCGTCCAGCGACGAAATGAATTGTGACCCTAAAAAATTTCATTTGGAGCAAAAACAAAAAGACTGGAAAATGTCAAAAAAGACAAAGGTGTACATACATGATTATTTTAAAAGCGAAGAAACTACCCATCCCACAATTCATTGCGGATGATACTGCTTGTGAGTGTCTGAGGTTTGACAGGTCCTTTAAGGACAGAGACTCTGATCAGAGAGCAGGACACAGAGAGTTCAATCCAAATAAACTTCACTGACCATTGGAAAATTACAGGTCAGAGATGAGCATGTTTAGGACAGTCTGTGGGGACGAAGGCGTGTGTGGTTCTAAAGAAAACAGAAGAAATAAAATTACAGCATTAGACGTCAATCACATACTTTCATAGATGCATTCGCAACATTTTAACAACATATTAATATTTGTCTGGAATAATTAAATAAAACAGAATGGCTGAATTACATTTAAACAATCTGGTTCACTAGGCTTTATTAGCAAGCAATAATGTCTCCATGTTCTGAACCACAACGAGGAAAACTGTCATCTCGTCTCACGTGGAGGACAAACAGGAAGTACTCAGGTACGATTTCATGACTAACAAGAAACCAGCTGATATTTATATTAACGTCCAACATTAACTACGATGGGGTTTCACTCACGTTTGTCCATGAACACACACAGCTGGTATCCACCACTGCTCACCCATGAACCGTACGCTGAGTGAACACGTCTTGCATTCAGGAAGTTATGACATCATCAACGACCTTAAGGTGTGCTGAGACCAAACTCAGAAAGAACTCACAGTCTTAAAGGGGCCAGTGGAATTTCCTGTTCATGGGGGGCGGTAAACATTCCCGTGGTAACTCTGCCAATCACAGACCTCGCCGTTACACTTTAGGATTTTGGGTAGTGTAGTGCTTTTCCATGATGTTGCAAATAAACCATGTTTTTCTTAAATGCACAGGCTTGTGTCGTCTCCAGGAATCTTTACTTTTGTTTTATGTGCTGAATGTGAAGAGGAGCCTCACTGTTGAGCTCTTTGCATGTTTCATATGGAGTCCTGCGCCGGGTCATGTACGCAGAGGGTGACCTGCAAAAACATTGTCTAAATTCACAAGTGCAGGCAAGCATAAAAAAAAAAGTAATAATTGCTGGCGGGCAGCAGACGAGAACAATAATATAACACTTGCAATACAATAATATGCTTTACTTCATATTTTGTCAATAATATGTCATATTTTGTTTTACAGGAAGAAAAAAAATGAATGATTTTTAATATAAAAATACAAGGAAATGTAATTTTTTGGTCATATATTGTAAAAAAGGTGCACCATCTGACTGGGAATGTGATCTAAAAAGGTTAACTGTGTCGTCTTCCAAGATGGATTCACAGCCAGACACTGAGATTACTGAAACCAAAGTCTGAACAACAGCCTGACAGAGAGTCAGCCTCTTTATTTTTACGTTCTGTTGTGACCACAGAAACAGTCATGATCAGTCCAGGGTTGATTATTAACCAGCCAATAGGGGGGCAGCAGTTGTTGAGTCCAGCCACTACGCTGTCCAGCCTGGAGAAGGTTGATCTGTCTTTACTCTTATTTTATTCACCTCATCTTTTAACCCCTCTGGTTTCTCTTCTTCTGCCTCCACAGCACACACAGGACAGGTGAGTTCAGACCATCGTTGCTGTCATGGAAACCTTTTTTTTTTTTTTTTGTGTTTGCCTCTGTTCTGAAAACTGTCCAGTCAGTTTCAGAGCTTCTAAAATAATCTGTAGTTCACACGCACGTAATGAGTGTTAATGAGGGAGTGGTTTGAACTGCAGTCAGGTAGAGACGATGTAATGCCATAATTCCACACATACAGATTGTGTATGTGAGCGTATATGATCACGTATACGGTGTTTGTAGGTTCTTGCAGTTCATGTAGTTCAGTGTGTTCTGTGTTGTGTATTCAGTGTTTTGCAGCTCAGCCAAAAAAAGGTTCTGAAACAGTAACCTTTAGTCTGCTGGTAAACACAGCAGCTGCATCTGAAACATCAATTGACTCTAATCCTCCTAATCAGATAGACGAAAAATGAAAATGAAAAACTAGATTTTACATTTCAGTTGTCCCGCTCACAGCTGCATTATGTAGCTCTGTGTAACTTTGGTCCAGACTAAAATATCTTGGCAACAGTTGGACAGATTATCATGAAATTTAGTAGAGACACTTTGAGTCCCAAGAGGTCGAATCCTTGAAACTAATCTCCAGACTTTTCCTCTAGTAGCACCAACAGTCAGCCTGTAATACCACTGTACCACCAGTTTTTATCGATTTTATTTAACTTTGAGATTAATACTAACCTACCATGCTAACAGATATGCTAATATTAGCATGCTAGAATGTTTCTCAAGTGCATGTTTAGTATTGTGTTGTGTTACTTTTTACACCTGAAAGTCCAAATCATGGTTTGTGTTTTTGCTACATTGGATACGTTTGATCCAGTTATTTTTGGTTTCACCTTGCAATTGAACCTTCACTAAGCCCCGCCTCCAAACAGCGACTGCCTAGTCATAGGTGAGCAACTGCAACTACTGCTGTCAAGAATTTCTCTCCATGTTGAAGGTGTGCAGGAGGCTCTGAGAAGAGTTATACTTGGCGTTTCATGAGCCTGGATGGTAGCATCACATGTCATGAATGGATTAAATTCTGTCTTCATCTGCTCTGACATAAACTGCAAATGTTAGCATGTCTGGCTAACTAATGCTAGCTTACTAACTGCGATAACTTTACCTCCAGTCAAACTTGTTAGATCCCACTGCATCTGCATTTGTTCTGTGGGGGTTTGAGGAGGAGGATGAGGGCTGATGAAGAATCAAAGTGGGTCAACGATGATGCATCTCTCTCTGGCTCACTGTCTCAGGTCTAAGCCGGGTTAGCTTAGCTCTTATCCCGGCTCTCTTCCTGTGGTGATCGTGGTACGATACCTGCTGTATTTCACCATCTGACCAGTGTTTGCTGAGATGTAAGCTAGCTTTAGCCTCAGTCTGTTAGCACTAATGTTATATCATGTACGCAGCTGTTAGCTAACTTTACATAAACACTTTCACAGAGTTCTTGTTTTAAAACGTGTCAGATGGAAACATTAAAACATCAGCTGGAGACTCTCAGCTGACTCAAGTCAAATTAGCATTAGCTTAAATCTGCTTATGAGTCATTATTTTAGCCAATAAAATCTGCGGTTGTCAACCAGAGATGAGAATCTGCTTTTGTTTATGTCTCTAAGGAATCACAGACCTCGTGTTTAAACAGTCACTCCCAATTTCGATGTTAAATCTGCCACCGTTATCACTGTAAACTACATTAATGCAGTGCTTGTCAGGCATAGCAACGGTAACTAAGGAGGGCGGAGCTTAGTGAAGGGTCAATTATGCAAGCAAAGTAAAGAACTGTGCATTACATACCTACGTCCTGTCGTCATCACCCACGTGAGCTGTGTCTCCCTCCTCTCTCTTTCATCCTCTTGGAAAATAATTGAAAAGTGTCAGGATCTTTGTGAAGTTTTTCCAGCTGAATAAAGTTGTTGTACCAGATGTTGTTTTGTTGCATTGTTTTCCATTTTGTGGTTCTGATGATCCCCTGACAAAACTGTCTTGTAATTGGTCTGAAAGTGGAGTCTGATATCAGACTGAATTGTCAACTCATTACACTTCATTTTCCATAGTCATTCCGATGTTGTCTCCACTAAACAGTTTCACTGGGGGAAACAACCAATCATTAGATACCAGCGTCATTTTGAGTTGACACTGGTGCGTTGCCATGACAGCATACTTTATTTTTGCCCCCACAGTCTGTGGACTGAGAGTGAGTGTGTGAAGGCAGGTGTGTGGATCAGCTGTGTGTTGTGCCATGTAATGTTACTACAGTGTCTTCATGGACTCATCACAGCAGAGCTTGTCCAGATGCTAGTCTGACTCACTGGCTGCACACTACAGGTATAAGTCCTGCCACTGTTCACTTGCTTCAAGTGGCATCACGGCGACCATTATCTACATTTCCGAAGTCCCTGTAAAACAAAAACAACCTCCGAGCTGCAACATACATGCTGAAAACAGCAAATTAGCATCTGGGACACTAATGGTATGAACGTGAACAAGCTAACAGTTGTTAGCTTTTCTTTTGCAGTGATGTAGTTGGTTTAATACCAGAGCTCGCCTCCTCACATGCAAATGTTCCACCAACACAAGTTCCCTCTCAACACTATTTTGCAGCAGTACCATCGCTGCATCCTGGGTTTAGCTCTGCCCTAAGACGTTTGTGATTGGTTTAAAGAAATGCAAACAAGGCGGGGTGGTTTTCCCCCTATAGCAGAACGTGCATGTGTGGAGCCAGACCTGTCTACAGGACTGAGTGCTGTGGAGAGAGGACTGGCTATGCGAGACTAGTAAGAAGCTAACTAGCTAGCAGCTACAAGTTAGGCTAAAGACAGTTACAAAGGCAATCAGAGGTCTCCCAGATATGCTTTGGAGCTGCAGAGCTATCTTGATCCATAGTCCACACCTCTGAAAGCCACAGGCAGAGAAACAAATGTGATGAGCTGATCGAAGGAGCCAGGCCAGTTAGCGAATGGTCATGCAGCTGTATTAGTGTGTTACATATGTCCCACCCAACTAGAAGTGTATCTGGGGGGACTTATGCAACCAGATAGACGGCACCGGACAGATCCCACCGCTGCCACCAATGTAGCATCCAAGGTGTATCGGCTTGAAATACACCCTTTATGTACAAAAACTTAGGAACTTGTACTGTTGGAGCACCAAGAACAACACCCCGTTTGTTTCTTCACACACATCACAGAACAAGAACTTGACGTGCCCCAATGACATCATCAAACTGCGCCTGCTCTTTCCAAGCATTATCAATAAACAACTGCTCAATCCGATGCTTACAGTTACATAATAGTCATCATGTTTTCAGGTGGTCATCAGCAGTGTTGGGCACGTTACTTTGAAAAAGTAATTAGTTATAGTTACTAGTTACTTCTCCCAAAAAGTAACTCAGTTAGTAACTGAGTTACTCCACTATAAAAGTAATTAGTTACCAGGGAAAGTAACTATTGCGTTACTTTTTTTTTTTTTTTAATCCAGCTTTTGCTGCTTGGACGGCGTGGCTCTGTGTCCTTCTTTGTTAGCGGAGCTCACGTTAACAGCACCTGGCCTGCTATCATCATTACCGGTGTCAACAGTGTTTTTGGCCACTAGTTTAGTGTGTGACATCGAGAGGTGCTTCATTAAATTGGAGTTGCTTACACCGGACGTGGACAAACTCTTTGCTCTGGGACATAATGTACACTCAACATGTACATTTTTACCTTTTACCTCGATGAGATCAAAGTAGTGTCTGTATTTCCACCTCGAAAACGCCGTCTTTCCCTGCGACTCCGGACTCGCTATCTCTGATAGTTTGTGTGTGCGCTGCTATGTGCTGGGTTTGTGTGTAAACACCCGCCCACCTGATGTCTCTGGTTGGCTTAACATGAAATCTTACTCTACCTTAGCCAATCATCATTACTTAGGCGGTTATCTCGCCCCTCCCCTCCCCCCTCACCAAAGGGAAAAAAACACACACATTTGCAGCTCCTGTGTCTGTGTGAGCCGAGTCGGATGACAGCTTCAGTGAGTAGCTTCAGTAACGCGCAGTAACAGCGTGTTGGTAACGGTAACGGCGTTGTAACGATAGAAAAAGTAATTAGTTAGATTACCCGTTACTGAAAAAAGTAACGCCGTTAGTAATGGCGTTTTATTTTAACGCCGTTATTCCCATCACTGGTCATCAGTCTCTGAAAAGATTTGTCTTCAAAATGTTCTAATTTGAGTATAAATCTGAGATGCATCTTCTCATTTTCAACGGGGTCGACAGAAACAACCAATGAAAAGCCACTGCAGGATGAAGCCAAATTAAACTGTTTTTTTTTCTTCCTTGCATTGAGTCTGGAGTTATTTATCACAAGGAGTTTAATCACATGGATAAAGATTGTCTGCTGCAGCAGATATTCAATAAGTCATGTATGATTTGCTCTCTGCTTCCTGATCCCTGAAGACAATGTGTGTGATGGTGATTATTTGTTGTGATTTTGATGATGTCTCTGTGTCTTTCAGGCTGGTTGTTTGGACATGAAGCTGTGTCTTCTTCTTTTCTTGTTTTGTCTCTGCTCTCTGGGACTGACTGTAAGAACCTCATACCTTTTTAAGTGCTAAACAGAAATTGTTTATCAGCTGATTATTTGACTTGATGTAACTGTATGAACCCCGTCTGTCCTCCTGTTGTCAGGAGGAGCCCACTCCAGGAACTCCTGATGTCTCTGGTCCTGTCACTGAAGAGGAGGAGACAGAGGAGGAGGTCCACAGCTGTGGAGGACGGCAGCTGTTTAACATTGAGGAACGCAGATCGATAGGGGGCGCCATAGAGCGACTAGGTTTACATCTCCTGGAAAATCTTCCAATAGGTCCACAGCAGCCGAATGTCGTCTTATCACCTCTCAGCCTGGCCTTGGCCCTCGCTCAGCTCACCTTAGGTCAGTCTCAGTCTCATTTCGTTTATTTTTTTTCACAAGAATCAAGAGATCAGTATTTATTCAGTACAGAATGATTTTTCACTGAATCACAAGCTGCTTCTTCATTCATCCAAATCAGCAGCTGTCATTTCTGATTCCAAATTAGGCTGAGACACACTTTGTTTAGTAAAGGCCTAACATTTTATTTCTCACCGCCCAATGATCAAAATTTCTACTTGTCCACCAAGTTAATTCATGACAGGCTGTCAGCCACAGCCATGCTTTCAGATTACTTCTTTAATTGCATGTTCAAACACCTGGGCCAAAAAAAAATCCAGCCTCGAATTGAACCAATGCGTGGTCCTGTTTGTGTTCACAAAGGCAAAACTCAGACAGTACAGAAAATGTAAACACAAGTGATGTGGTGTAAATGTTGAACAAACGGCCCAATTTCCACCTGGATGTTGTTCATCATGGAGCACCATCAGGTTCATATTGGTGCTTTAAAGGATCACACATGTAGCCTCTCATTAGATTGCAGATATTAAATAATTTAATAATGCAGCATTTCTCACTTTGTTGCAAAAAAAGTCGCACAAGAGGAGAGGAGACAAAATGTTTAATTGACATTTGGTCTGATAATGTTATGAAGAGTCACTTGGAAAAAACATACAAAAATTCAGACAAACTTTCCATTCTCACACTGCATTTATGCAGTTTACAGTGATCACGGTGGCAGATTTAACATTGAAATTGTGAGTAATTGTTGAAACATGAGGTCTTTGTTTCCTTGGAGACATAAACAAAAGCAGATTCTCATTTCTAGCTGACGACGGTGGATTTTGTTGCTAAAATAATGACTCATAAGCAGATTTCATGAGTGTAGCTGGCTGATGTAAGCTAATGCTAATGCTAACTTTGTGTTTATGTGTTTGTGCTTATGTAAAGTTAGCTAACAGCTGGGTACATGATATAACATTAATGCTAACAAACTGAGGCTATAGCTAGCTTACATCTCAGCTAACATTGGTCAGATGGTGAAATACAGCAGGTATATCTACATGATAGATGACAGAAATACACTCATTAACGTGGGAAAAGGAAAAGCAGGGACTCGATTAGTGCAGCGGACCTTGAGACGGGTCACCCAGCCAGACCAGCTGGACCACGATCACCACAGGAAGAGAGCCGGGATAAGAGCTAAACTAACCCGACTTAGACCTGAGACAGCGAGACAGAGAGAGATGCATCATCATCGACCCACTTTGATTCTTCATCAGCCCTCATCCTCCTCCTCAAACCCCCACAGAACAAATGCAGATGCAGTGGGATCTAACAAGTTTGTCTGGAGGTAAAGTTACTGCAGCTAGTAAGCTGGCATTAGTTAGCCCGACATGCTAACGTTTGCAGCTTATGAAGACAGAGTTGAATCCATTCACCACATGTGTGCTCCTGTGTTTCACGTATTTGAGACTACAAAAGGACGTCACCGTCCAGACTCATGAAACGTTGAGTATCACTCTTCTCAGAGACCTTCAGTATGGAGAGAAATGGAAAACTTGACAGCCATAGTTAAAGTTGCTAACTCATGATTGGACAGTTCCTGTTTGAAGGCAGGGCTTACCGAAGGGTCAGTTGCACCTTGGTTCAGACTTTCAGGTGTGACACAGATGTCATAAATGGCTGTTCAGTAGATACATTTCTTAATTTATGACCTTTTCATGACCTTTCTCTGGTATCAACCTCAATAATTTTGTTTCTGTGGAGTAAAACAGCATTACAACCTCATGGGGCTGCTAGCAGTGCTACATATTTACAAATTAAGTCTGGTGTCATGTTAGAAAACGTTAAGACCAGCTCTGACTTAAGAAATGTCAGCACATGTAAAGCCAGTTGAAGGGGCTCATCATACTGCACTCTACTAACTGTTCCACAGAAACAGTTTGGTCAGATTGATTTTTTGTCTCTCAGGTGCTCGCAATGAGACAGAGAAACTGCTGCTGCAGAGCCTCCATGCCCACAATCTGTCATGTTACCATCATGTCCTGGGAGGACTTCTACCTCATTTCAGAAACACATCGTTGGAGGTGGCAACACGCATGTACCTGAGACCAGGTGTGTGGTGATGATGAAGTGTTGAACTGGTGATGGTTTAAAGAAGTTTGAGATTCATCTTCTCCATTTCCCCTCCTTTCTTTTATCTCTCAGGATTTGAGGTGAAGGTGTCTTTTGTTGAGGACTCTCTGGCCAGGTATCAACTACAGTCAGGTTGCATACACATACACTGGTTGAATGTTTTTTCATTTAAAAGGCTCAGTTTTGAACATCCTGCCCAAATTTGAGTTCAGACCGAACTGGTTGATTCAGTGAGTCATGTTTAGCATGTCTCCACGAATGATAAACAGGCAACTAGAGATCAGCAAAGGCTAAAGCTTAATGGCAGGAAACTGATCAAACACGCAGAGAACATTTAAGTTTGATAAGCAAAGACAAAGTGAAGTGCAAGTGAAGAGCATTGAATGAGAGCTATTTATACTGGGGAGGTAATGGGTAAATGGTGAACAGCTGTTGGGATGAGGTGGTCATGTGATGCTCCACAGTGACGACTGCTGGTCATGAGGAGAAAGGCATGATCTGAAAAGATGGGAAATGGCTTAAAATACTGAGGCTGGAGATTTGAAGGGAAAGTAGAAGAAGGTGTAACATCAGCAGTCAATGTGACAAGAATAAGAGAATCTACCACATGCTTTAAGATAATGGCAGCAAGTAAACTCATCTATACCAACTAATAGATTCTTTCATTTTTGCTGTTTAAATGTTGAAGTACCATGCTTGCTGTGGAAATAAAAAGACATATTTTTTTCCTTCCTCTTCAGGTACCAGTCACAGCCTGTCCCTCTGGTGTCTGTGGAGGAGGTCAACCAGTGGGTGGAGAACGCCACCAACGGTCACATCCCAAACTTCCTGGAAAGTATTCCACATGACGTGGTGGTTATGCTCATGAATGCTGTGTACTTCAAAGGTGAACCATTCCACCAAACATCTCTCAGTACAGGGACTTAAGTGCATAAATCAAATCAGATGTTTCAGCTGTAATGTCAGAGTGCAGAATTCAAAAGAGGCATAATGGATCAGTTATTTTGAATGAAATCTGAATTGTCCACCACTTTAGTGGATCAGCTGGTGTTATCTCTGTATTGGAGAATACAGAGATAAGCCAGCTGTAGCTGGCTGTGGATCAAAAGGTAAAGGTCATCTATTGATCACATCCCCACCTCCTCCTGTCCTCCTGTCCTCCTGTCCTCTGGCTCTTGCCCAAGGACACTTAGGAAGAGGTGGGTCCAAGTCATTTTTTTTGCAAGTCTTTGTATTCTACTTCTAACTCAAGTCCCAGTTCAAGACAGGCAGGTCCAGAGCCAAGTCTCAAGTCCTAAACTTTGACTTTTGAGTCACAAACAAGGCATAATGCACTTTTAACCCAGTGTAATTTCATTTTGTCAACAGACCCTTGACTTACGTACCAGTGTGTTTCACATACTTTTACATACATTTTGTTTTCATTGACCACTGCATAGTTTGAGGATTTCCTATCATGTTTTTTTCTGACAAGAGCTCCATAACATACCGTTAGTTTGTCATGGTTCCCTGCTGTCAGATTATTTCAGACAAAGTGGATCTGGTTAAAAAGTATCGACTTGTTTAGAATGAAAAGCGTTAATATTTGTTGATTCAATGAAGGGAAATGAAGGGAAATGATTTAATTCCTTGATTGCCACTTTTTAAATGATAGATGTTATAATCTTTGGGCTTTCGGGAAAGTGTCAAGTATTTTGTTGAATCTAAAGTAATCAAATTTGTGGCTCGAGTCTGACCTCTCGATCTTGCGACCTTTCTTGCTTTCTCCACCGTCCTCTGGTCATAGAGCCGCTGAAGGGTTGAGCACTGTTCCCTGCACTCAAGGTGTTCAAGCTTCACAGTTTGGCCTCGTTGGTTTCTAAGAACCCCCATACAGAGCCAGATAAGAAAAGGTCTGAAGGTCAGCCTGCTGTCGATGGTGGTCTTGAGGTACCTATAGCTGCTAAACCTCTCCAGTCATCCTTGGGACAGAGTCAGCCTTTCCCCACTAGTCTTTAAAGAACTTCTTTGTCTTCTTCACATTTATGTGGAGAAACTGTCCCAGGCACCACTGGTACAGCTTCTGCAATATCTCCTCAAAATGGACAGGGCTGTTGGTGGTGGTGTCGACCAATGCAGTGCCATCTGCAAACTTAACAGCCATGCTCACACTGTCCCTGTTGATGTGTCAAGCGAAGTTGAACTATTGATCCTAACAAGCTGCTTTCTTTTGAGAAGGAAGTTCAGTACCTAGAGGATCATGTGGGCATCCAATGGGAGCTCTGGCAGTTTGGTGCAAAGACATGGTGCTGTTGAAGGCCAAGGGCAAATGCACAAACTGTGGTATGCGCTTAACCATTATGCTACTGGGGCAGCCCAACATTTTATTATTATGGCTGCAAATAGCTTCATTGTGCATTGGAGATTATGGCCCATGCAAAAAGGTCAACATCATCATCATTTTCTTATCTTGCTAATGATTCTTTCTTGCTCCTCCTGTTTTGCAGGTGAATGGCAGACACGATTTGACCCCCAAGGCACCTCTAAGGGAGTCTTCTACCTGGACAACCAGAACTCTGTCTCGGTGGACATGATGAAGTCTGCCCAGTACCCTCTCCGCCTGCTGGATGATCCAGAACTGGAAGCACAGGTACATCAGATGGGTACATCTGTGATGGTGCTGTTGTTACTGTCCATTATCACAAGTGGAGCCAAGAAGTCTCTCAAGTCTTTCACACACCAACACATGTACTGTTTTTTTCCAAAGTAGTTTGTCTGGATTAGAAAACATGAGTAGCCTGAATCTCTCTCTGTCACTTACAGGGTGACCAGATGCCCCAGTTAAGGGCAGACTGGATTTTCAGCCAGTTGCCCTGGGGTCCTAACAGGAATGTTCTATACAATGTCTAATACAGGAATTGTAGCTGGGACTGATTTAGATTTTGTTCAACACTGTGGAAAATTAAAAGTGATATTTTTCAAATTTGTGCATATAGCAAAGTTAAGGCTACATTAAAACTGTTGACATGCAACTTTAGATCCCATCTTGGGATCCTCAGGGCGAGCTGAAGGATGTGACTGAGGAACAGGATGTTTGACCTGCCCCAGTTAGCCTGCTGCCACCAGTGGTCAAACTGTTGACCTGAACTTAAGTTGAGAGTTAGTCTATAGGAAATAAAAGAAATAAAAACAAAGTCCTTCTCTCTCTTCCAGGTTGCCAGTTTTCCCTTCAAGGGAAACACCAGCTTCTTGATTGTCATGCCCATGCTGGGCAGAGGAAACGTGTCATCAGTGCTGCCTAGACTGAACATCTCCGACCTTTACAGACGTCTACCTCAGGAGAAAACAATGCAGGTCAACTTACCCAAGGTGAAGCTACAGTACCGCCAGGAGCTCCAGGAAGCACTGACCAGCATGGGTGAGAGCATTATTATCACTATGACAAAGTGCATGTCTGGAAGAACCAACATAGATACTGTTGTAGTGGTGGTGATTAGAGTTGGGTCCTGTTCATGTTGTGTATACATATTTGATGACCCTAGAACACACCGGACACATAATGCAGAAATAATAAGTGGTCTGTTTACAGGAGCCTGAATGTGCCAGTCCAGGGAGTCAATGTGATCAAATTTATACTTCGTTGATGAGTCAGAACGCTGGGAAATGCTGATGCTTTGAAATAGGACAGCACTGTATCCTGATGCATCGACAGATGTCAACCTTAGACTGAGCCATTTATATTTACAGAGGGAGCAGGTCCTGTTCCATGAAGGCAGCCATTTTGAACCCCCATGTT
Organism: Lutjanus erythropterus; assembly: GCA_020091685.1. Lineage (NCBI taxonomy): Eukaryota > Metazoa > Chordata > Actinopteri > Lutjaniformes > Lutjanidae > Lutjanus > Lutjanus erythropterus. The sequence continues at coordinate 1,053,870 of CM034601.1, read as the reverse complement.
TTGACAGCAGCCCAGAATGCCTTTCATGATTTTGTTTTTGTGTGTTTTTCACAGCCACCATAGTATCCTATACACACCTGCTCGGGGATGTTGAGATTAGCGGTATTCAGTTGGTTGTAATGTGCAACGTCTAGATGCCACTAAACCCTACACACTGGCCCTTTAAACCACACCCCTTTGTACCAACACTTCTCCTTCTTCCTTTGTGCTTGAGTGCAAATTATACTTCATGTGTCTGCATATCTGTTAGTGTCTGATGAAGTAAATTTTGTTGTTGTGTACGTCTGTGACTTGTTGCCGTACACACGAGTACACATGTGTGAACGTGTCCATCTGGCCTTTCAGTCTGTAACTCTCTGCCTTCTTTTTCTCTCTCTATCAGGTCTTGGCTCTCTGTTTTCAGCTCCTGATCTTTCTGGGATTTCCGACCACCCTCTGAGGGTGTCCGGTGTCCGCCACGCCAGCACCGTAGAACTCAGCGAGGAAGGCGTGGAGGCATCCGCCACCACTGTGATAACCTCCATGCGCTCCGTCTCACTCTTCTCCGTCAACTCTCCCTTCCTCTTTGCCCTCGTCGATGACACCTCTCTGACCCCCCTCTTCATTGGCATCGTCACAAACCCCGCCCCTGACAACAACCCCATGCTCAACGACGATCCCCTCGGCAACAGCACCATGAGTGACCAACCTGAGCTGAAGAATAGTGCACACAGCAACAGATCATGCAGCGCGACAGAGCCAGCAGAGGGCAGCAGTATGCAGTCATGTAGCGCCTCCACTGGTGAGAGGAAGCAGCTGCAGCCTGTAAATGAACTGGAGGGCGGCGACGGGAAGAAGAAGAAGTAACATGGAGAATCTGCTTCAAACCAGATGACTCTGTACCTGCTTCAGATCTTACTGGGAGAGGAAAAGTTTGACGTTTGGAGATTCGCCTGTTGGCTTTGTTGCAGAGAGTTAGATGAAAACTTTGATACCACTCAAATGTCTGTTGATCAGCAACCTGTTAGCTTAGCATAAAGACTGAAAATGGGGGAAACGGCTAGCCTGCTCTGTCCAAAACAAAATCTGCCTTCCAGCACTAAAGCTCAGCAATCACCACTGTAAATCTGTTTGGTTTAATCTGTATAAAAACCAAAGTCATCATGAAGTTGTGATGAAGTAGCAGCCAGACATGAGGGCCGTACTCTGCAAGACAGTCGAAGAGCATTTTTCCCAAATTGTCAAACTTTTCCTTTAAAGTAGATTCAGATGTGCAGCAGAGGATGAACAGCTTGGTCACATGTTGCTTAAAAGGCAACATGGAAAAATACAAATACACTGTAATTATAGTGGTCACTATTGAGTTTTATATCACAGTCAACAATTTCTAAACATTAATAAAAAATAATATTGTATACGTTAATCTCACTTCACAGGTTTATCAGGCTGATTATGTTTTATCAAACTTGTGTTAACATACGGAGCTCACTGACTTTATAATGTACTTATTAGGCCTGGCAATGCATTATAAGACAGCTTTTAAAACTGCTGAAAGGACGTAACACACACAGAGACTGTTTCGCACCAGAAAAACAAAAACCTGTTCTTTCCAACAACTTTTGCATTATACTATTCAAAGTCTGTTTTTTCTCTGCAGACGTTTTACCTGCAATGTGATTATTTTAATTTGGTATTCACTCACAGAAAATAAAATGTTGACAAAAAGTGTGTTTGTGTTGTGAGAAAGAGTGTTTTTTTAAGCTTTTCTAAATTAATATTTGTTTTGAAGAAGTTTCAGTTAGATTCTAGTGTTTCCCAAAGCGTCAGCTGTTTTCCAGACTGATATGAACCAGTGTTTCACTTCTTCATCTGAAATGTTTTTGATAATTGCCAAATAAATAGATATGATAAATATTACCATGAGCCTAGAAAGAGCAACACACTATACACTCAATAAAAACAAAGGAAAACTTTGAAACATACTATTTCATAAAACTAGCATAAAACCTGGATGACCTGGATTATTATAGTACCAAAGAATATCTTTATGATTAAAAGAGTAAACAGTGTTAACAGGATCAAACATGTGAGACTCTTTGTCTTCAGTCTTTGGCTACAAAGTTTCTCTCATCTGACTCATGAGCTCCTGTCCTGCGCGCTCCCGCCGCTCTGTTGGCAGCAGCGGGGACGCGCGGAGGCGGGAGGCGTCAGCGGGCTGAAGACTCCTCTCATCAGCAGAGACAGAGGCAGTCTGAGACAGAGACAGTCTGAGACAGAGACAGTCTGAGCGACGTGGATCGTCAGGGAGCAGAGCAGAGGTGAGTGCGCTTTTTGCGCTTTTACGCACAAATTCTGACTTTGATGTCACAATAAATGGAAATGAAGTCAGCGCTGCAGGATGAGGAGCGGAGCTGCTGTTCAGACTGAAGCTCTGAGGGAAAGAACCTGCAGAAAGAATTCAGAGCTCCTCGTCTAACATCGATTTAGTCGTTTGGCGTTAAGGAAAAAAAGTTTCACTGTTTCCTGACGCCATAGTTCTGCACGATCTGGTGAAAAAATGTTCTTAGTGGGAATGATTAGTTTTTCATTTTGACTGAGAGAAAACTTAAAATCCTGATGATGTGACATTTGTTGGGTTTTCTTAACATCTGGAGCAGAAGGTTTGCAGGTCAGGACGCCTCTGCAGCTCTGCAGGACTTCATCATAACACTGTTTGTTACGTTTTTACTTTATCAAAAAATGCACCCTCTGTGATTTGATGTTGCTCTTTGCCATATTGAGATTTTGATAATATTTCAGTTTCAGTTGTGCAGCCCTACAGTTTTCTAATAATTTTACCATCAGGAACGTGCACATGAACTTTCTCCAGTTGAGTTCAGTGTTTCCATCTGAGCTCTGCCAGCAGACAGTCACACACTCACAGCTGGAGTTTTTCCACCCGACAGTTTATATAAGAGTTCTGATTTGAGTGCAGGGTCAGTGGAACAGTCCAAACATTAAACTGACTGTAATCAGTAGAGTCCAAATGTCATGGAACAGATGAGAAATACATTAGTGTGTGGTGTATCTTTGAAGGTGTTATGAAACATTAATAACTTTCTCATTTAAAAGGTTCTTCATGAGGACACTGAGGTTATTTAGGGTTATAAAGACTTTGGTGCCAGGAACATGTCTGCAGGTCCCTGTGTTTAAAAACTGTTTGAAAAAGTTGAAAGGCAGCCAATCAGAAAACATTCCTGTGACAAGTTCCTGCAGGACACACGTGTCTGCTGAATCAGCTGTTCATCTTCAGCCTGCTGCAGGACTCTGCAGGTCTCCACCAACCACAGACAACAATACACACTAATGATACGAGCTGAACCTTTAATGATCCTTGTTGTGGAGTTAATGATGCGTTCACGTGTCCTCTGGCTGTATGCTGGATCACATCAGTCAGTAGTTTAATGTGTCAGATTAATTAAAGGGGACCTGTTATATGTTTCTGATATATATGAGGTTTGGGTGGTAAACAGTTTTTCATACCTATAGGATATTTGTGTAAAACAGCTCAACTGACTGTACTCCACTGTACTGTAGTACTGTAATGTAATGTAGGCGGAGCTCATCGTCATAGCAACATTATTCCCACAGCTGCTAACAACACACTGAAGGAGGGCCTTAAAGATGCAGAAGCTAAAACAGCTGGTTTCAGACCAGTGTTACCAGATCGGTGTGATGTTTTCCAGCTCAGTAACTGCTCAAAATCTGCCCAAACTGATAAAAAAAACCCCACATGAATATTATCAATAATAAAATGAATTAATGAACAATAGCAACAGTGTTGTGGTTCATCACAAATTTCCAGTATAACATAAAGATAAAAGATGTTTATTAGTGAGCTAGAATGCAGATAGGAGGTCAAATTGTACCATACAAGTATATAAATATTTTCCATTTCTGCTCTCTGCCTTAGAAATAGAGAAAAAATAAAGAGGCAGCTCAAATAATGAAAATAATAGGTTTTATCTTACTTAAACTGAAACAAACCTCCATAGTGGGGATGTAAAAATGCCAAAAACTCAAGGTATGATAAACACAATAAAATCCAAGATATTATATTTACTGTCATTAAAAAACAAAGAAAAATTATGCCTTGAATAAATAATAATAAATCTGATGTGTACAGCATTCATCTAAAATCATCCTTTTACCTCATATCTCCTCACAGCAGAATGAACTGGATGTGTTCACATAGTGAAGGAAAACAATTATGGATATTAGAGCTGCACGATATATCGTTTGAGCATCGTCATCGCAATGTACGTGTGCGCAATAGTCACATCGCAAGTCCTGTGATGTAGGAGGCGAATGAACTAAATGTGTTCTCATCTAATTTCAAGGGTACCTGACACACACTGTGCACAGCGATCCACCAATCACAATCGTTCTTAGTCAGTTTGCCAAAGCAGACCACGCCCCTGCATACGCAGTGAGTCGCAAGATCAGTGCAGGTTAACTGTCCACAAGATGGCAGCAGTAACATAAAGTGCTATTCAAGTCATCTGGTGAAAATTCCTGTATTTTTTCATATCGCAATATATATCGCAGGGTTAAAAAAAATCACAATGTCAGTTTTTTCCAATATCATGCAGCCTTAATGGATGTGCATTTTTAAGATACTGTATTCTTTATGTATTTAAAAAAAAACAGACTCACTGTAAACCAGCCGGACAGATGCTGAACTGAAAACTGGCAGCTGTTTCAGACAGAAGCTGCAGGGGGCTGCATAAAGGGCCAGTACAACATAAATAAGAATGTTTTTGAAGTTTGAATCGTGCAAATACCAGAATGAAAATAAAGAGCTGGAAATGAGCAGAATGCACTGAATTATAATAATAATAATAAAACAACAAAATAATTTTACTTTAGATCACACACTGAAATCAAACTCAGCTTTAAAAAGTTTTTAATGATTTGAGAATATTTGAGAAGTTCAAAGAAAAGTGAAAGTCAAGAAACTGAGCTGGTTGGACGACACCATCTGGATTTCCCATCAGGCACGGTGTGTGTGTGTGTGTGTGTGTGTGTGGTCTGAGGTTCAGATGACAGACTTTTGTTTTCCTTAAACCACGACAACCAGGTCCAGATGTGTGCAGAGGAACAAAAGACACATTGTGTGTGTGTGTTTTAGTCATCATGTGTGTTTAAGTGTGTTCAGCTACAGTTTCACCAAAATGATGATGAGAGTGTTTAACTTCTGTTTGACTCATCGAGCCGCCGCATAATCTTCCTCCTCAGAATTAAGATTATAATTTTCTCACATAATCACTATGGACCCGGTGTTTCAGAGAAATATTGGTTCGGTGATGGTTTTTCTGAAGTTGTGGATGTTTGTGCGCTCAGAGATGATTGGCTCTTTCTCGAGCTCCTGACATCAGTTTGTATTTTGTGGCGACTGGTTATATAATTCTGTGGCGTCTGCTGTAATTATACAAAACAGTGTTTTGGGATTTTGTGGCTCTGGACGTCATCGTCTCTAAATATGAAAAGGTTCCAGTAACAGACGATGACTTGTTATATAACTGTTTTGGATCATTTCATTTCTTTGTCCTCCTGATCGTTTCTTCCTTCTTTTCATGCACTGTTTATTTGTGTCGCTGCAGTTTGTCTTAAAGAGAAATTAGGAGCACTTTGTTTAATGCAACAAGTATATTAATCAGTCCGTCCAGGATTTCTGGGGCTTTTTTGGGGGGATTGTTGCAGCCTAAAATACCTGATTTAATGGCAGTACATATTGTGATGTTTTTAGGTGTTTGCTGCAAAGAAATTGCAAGAACAAGTGAAAGTTGCAAAATAAAAGTTGCAGTTTTTTAATTATTTTAATCATTTTTTATATAATGCAAAGTAAAAAGAAACAAACAAAAACCCTGTAAATAATAAAAAACTGAGTTGGTTAATTAATTGTGTGGTTTTAATGTGGGGGACTGCTATGATATGTTTGCCAGAACTTGCAGGAAACTACAATTATTGCTGAAATTTGCAGAAAAGTTGTTGTGATTGGACAAAATTGCAGGTTGTGCAGAATTCATGGGGATTGACTGAATTTGCTTTAATTGTTGCGAGTGCAACTTCACAACTTCCTGGAGGGACTGATTAAATTGCACATGATATAATATCATATACGGTGAGTGCTGACTGAAATCTGACAAATACTGTCAAGTACTGAAAATCAAATGTCAGAGTCTTGTTGACGTTCTCTAATCACAGTTCATGATTTGAAGCAGGAAACTTCGCTTAAATCAAATATAGACTGAAGTTAGCTGGCATAATTACAAGAGTGTCAGTGGAATCTGAAACAGTGAACAAAGTAGAAAATAAGTCAGGAATCAGACATTTGTGTTAGTTTCATGTGTTAATGTGAGGAAGGTTCCATCAGATCTGTGTGGAGAACATCAGGGATGTGTTATAGAGCCATGAGAACCATGAGGAAACAGCTGATCAGTAACGTGTCTTCATCTTTGCTCTGTCTCAGCACTACTGGTGATGAATGAATGAAATCTCTCTTTTTGTGTTTGTCTTCCAGGATGAAGGGAACAACTTTCCTGCTGGTGTTTGGAGTCGTCCTGAGCTTCTGTCAGGCTCAGGTACCCACAATGCACCGCAGCAGCAATTCTTCCTGACAATGCACCATAACAATGTGCATCATAATATGCATGAATTTAATTCTTTTGACTGATGTCTTCATCGATCTGTTCCAGTCGGAGACAGGAGGTGAGGAGACGGGTGGTGAGGAGGAACATGTGGAGCTCTTCACCACACCCACAACTAAGATGGCCGCCGCCACCTCGGACTTCGGGTATAACCTGTTCCGCGCCCTGGCGAGCCGCGAACCTGCGACCAACGTCTTCCTGGCCCCCATCAGTGTGTCTGCAGTGCTGACGCAGTTCTCCATGGGTGAAGACACAAACACACTACAAACTAAATCCAAACTCATCTTTGGTTTTGACTGCCATGATGTGTACGAGCCTGTCAGCCAAACAAATTTATGTCAGAAAAACACCATCATCAGGAGGTCAACAAAGGCTTTTTCCAAATGTGTTCATTTTTCCTTCAGTCGGTCCTCACTCTCAATACATGCAGCAGCTTGGTCAGTGGCTTTGCGCTAATTATGCTGCCTTAGGTACCCTTGTAGCATCATTTCAGTAGGTAAAAAAAAATCAGTCTAAGCTCAATCTGCCTGATAGGCACCAACATTTTTCCAACCACACCTAAAGGCATTACTTAATATAAATCCCCTCCACTCAAAAGTGTGTTTTTCTTAAGTTAGTATCACTTAAAATGTCTGACCTGACTATACATATATATATATATATATGACTTGCATCTGTGCAAGACAGGTGTGGAATGTCTGTGCACTTCCCTCATCTTACGTACTGCGAGCAGCCACGTTTGGTGCAAATTCAAAAGAAATTCTAAGGTCAGTCACTGTCTGATGTTTCATGTAGACAAGGAATCCTTAAACCTCCAGCGGACTGTCAAGTCAGTCAATCAGTGCTGGTTCGAAGCTAACAAACAACATAAACAAATCAAAGATGCTAAAGACACTTAGCATTCTGATCTGTCTGCATGACAGAGCCCTCATCTGAGTCTGGGTCTGACAGAGGCTCAGACATATCTGTCTGAATCTCTTCATGTTTCCTCTAACCCTGTGCCTCAACTGCAAGACAGTCAAATGTGCTTTTCACTCGCATGTCTCACACAACAGAAACACTCTCATTTCTATCGGTGTAACTGTCTGCATCAGTGGCGTCTCATATCCCAGCTGTGTCTGACAGGCATAAACGTTAAAAGCGTTTATTTAGACCTCACATCTATTTTTTTGTCAATATGCGTGCAAATAAGAGGCTTGTGCTCAGTAAAAATGCAATGAAAACATATTTTATCCACATTTTGTAATGTGTGCTCTACAGTCAGAAAGCAGCTTATTCTGTGGTTTAATTCCACAGATTCTCCCCTTCACTCTACCAAGCAGGTGGGAAAAACAAGACACAGGATCTTCTTGGACTTCTGCTGTGGTGTTTTTTGTGAGCAAACTGTACATTTACTGCCACTGGACAACTTAACTGTTAAACTTTAATCCTTTCTTTCAACACCAGCACCTGTCTATATGCATTTTATTTATGGAGAATAGATCAGGAACATTCACACATATCAAAGGAAAACTGCAGACTGCACGAAACGTTTGGCTGCTCATTAGCTGTTTGTAACGGATGGGCGCTACAAAGCCTACAAAGACTTCAGTGTCAATGATGTGACAGTTGCATTCTAGACAAGGGATAATGCTAACGCAGCCCTTTTGATGCTCTCTGCTTTTTCACTGGTCAACCTCGAGTGGGCAGTGGTGGTGGGCAGAGCACGAGGCCAGATCCAGAACTTTTCAATGAGGGAGAAAGAACAGATATGCTTCCAAGATCTTTCCAGTCCCCCAGTTTTTACATGAGAAAACCATTTTAACCAAAATATTAATGATAGCAGAGTAAAATATGTCTGCAGGAAAACTTTAAACTTGTTTCTCATATATAAATACTGTAGATTAGAATCCTGCACTAGGCTACTAGTAGATGACTTTGCTAAGAACACAAGACAAAGCAAGCAGCTGACAAGTCCAACAGCAAAAAGGCCAGCTCACCATCTGACTGGTGACTGTCTGTCGGCCTTTTACTTCACCAAGCTCTCCACTAAATGACTAAAAATCAGTTCCATTTTTACTCTTGTTCAGCAGCATCTTGCTCAGTCACTCTTTTTTTCCTCTTCTTTGCTTCTACCATCAGCGTCCACTCTACCTCTGCCAGGGTGTCCATACTGATGCTAGCTTCTTTTTATAGCTAACTTAAGACCCACCTAAGTCCCTGAAAGCATCACACACTTCTCGGGGGAGATTGTACCCACTCAAACCAAGTTACATAGTGCAAGAACAGGGACTATTCGACGTCAGTGTAGCATCAAAATAATTTTCAAGGTGTCACTTCAAGGTAAAATAGTTGCATAATGTTGCTTTAACATGATCCCTTCTCTCCCCAGGAGGGTCTGAGCGTGCTCAAAGGCAGCTGTTCAGGGCTCTGAGGTACCACACCCTGCAGGACCCTCAGCTCCACAACACCCTGAAAGACCTGTTGGCCTCGGTCAAGGCTCCCGGCAAAGGCCTGAGTACTGCAGCACGCATCTACCTGGCCCGACGTGAGTTCATGGTGGGAGCAGGGTGACTGGATATAAACATCAGGGATCCACATGCAATTATATGTCTGTTCAACTACAACAGACGTTTATCAAACTACAAACATGATTTAACTTGTAACCTCTTTGAGTTTACTGTGGCAGAAAACTTCAAACTTCTGGGAGAATTTAAGATAGAAGAAAAACAAACAAATAAATCACACAGTCAACAGGGTACTGAAGACTTTATAGGTGTTTTGTTTAGGCTCTGAAATGTTTGCTCTGGCAAAATGAGAAATGTGATACTATTAAAGAGGATTATGACATTTTAGATTCTATAGAGCAGCAATCAGTTTTTACAGCCTTGTTAACGAGAGGCCAACATTTACAGAAACAGTGGAAACAGGCTGCTAACAAAGTTGTAGCTGCTTATATTAATACTCATTTGGCAAAAATTACTTTGGCTTGTGGCAACACAAATTATCTATGGTCAAACAGACCAAATTAATTATTATTTACATGTGCACTTCATCTTGTAACACTGCTGATGTAGAGTGATAATGTTTATGATAATGACAGAAAGTCAGACCTTTTCTCTTCAAGATGATGATTAATGTTCTAATTAGCCGATATTCTCCTCGGAACCCCAGTGCTAATATTCTGTTTGTGAGAGCTGCTTCAGCTCAAAAAGACCTGAGGACTTAAGGGCATTAGTTAGTTTGTGTTCAGCTTTTGTGAGGGGACAAAATATTTTTCTGGCGGACCAAATTTTGCCGGATGTGGAGAGACAGATTTGATGTTTATTCTTGAAGGTAGCTGATGCTCTCATTGAAACTCCAGACCTGATATTCTCTGTGTGAGAGCTGCTCCAGCTCAAAACACCTGAGGGCTTAGGTCAGACTTTGTTTGGCGTATCCTATGTGTTGTCTATACTAAGTATGGCTGAGGCCATCATATAGCGACTAACTCAGTCATATATGACAGTCATATAGAAGCTCAATACAAGATAATGGTTTAAATGGTGCATACTTTAAGATATGAAGTCTCTCCTCATAGACATACTTGCTGTTCCATTGCTTCAAACTCCATGTCCAAACATCTGGCCAGGCTTGGCATGATTGTCAGATTAAACATTTTGGAACAGCACAAAAATTATCTGATACAGACCTCTGGATTTCATCATGGGAATGTTATTGGAAAGGACGATTCTGGTGTGGTTAGGAGTTGACAAGTATTTAGTTTGAAGCATACTGAGGTTGTAAGACACTGGTTTTGGTAAAGAGACTCAGTTTGAATCCTAATATATATTACTCACATCCTTTAATATTTTTTATCTGGTATTCCTTAAAGAACAATGAGATGAATTTCTACAACAGTATCAAAACAAGATTTTGGATCCCATGTTTCCATGATGGCATGATGTTGCAATGACTGACAAACTGAAACTTTGTTTGTTTGTACCCTTGTTCTGGGGTCCCTAAGTATATATCACTCAACTTCAAGTCAGCTGAATCTTTATAGAGTCAACTGCAACTGCAAAAACTGCAGAAATCAACATTTTTATCCCATCAGAACTTTGAACTGACAGATTTAATCATCTGTTCTCAGGACTTCGTCTGAAGCAGGACTTCTTCACGCTTGTGGAGCAGCAGTATGGAGTTCGTCCAAAGGGACTACAGGGAGGAAACAAAGATATGAAAGACATCAACGACTGGGTGTCGCAGCAGACGGGCGGGAAGGTACAGCGTTTCCTGGCCACGGCCACATCCATACCCCGAAACTCTGCAGTGAACACTGTGAGTGCCGCCTACTTTAAAGGTATGTCACATTTACCAAAGTCTTCTGATTGTTGTAGATTTGAAGAGAAAATTGCCAGCTGGTGCACAGAGTGCTGCAGGGATGATGTTGTTTTGGAGGCGACACCAGAAGTTAGCACCACTCTGTCTTCCTCCAAACTAATCCAACATTTATGATCCTGAAATGTTTTGATCAGCAAGATAATCTTCACAAATGAACACCACTTTTATGTCTAAAGTGTAAATGCAATCACTAGAGGTAAAGCTAATGTTAGGATATAAACAAACTACACCACCATCATATGACATAACGTCACAACTAGTGACAACGTGACTAGTGTTTGGCATGAAGACGTTTAATGTCCCCGACAACGTCTGTAGTCTCATTTAGCCACTTGTTAGCAGCCGCCTTTAAAACACATGTAAAAGTTTCAAAATTCAGGAGTGAAGTGTTCACCTTCACATTTTATGTCGTAATGCAAAACATGAAAATCTCTTCAGTTTGTGTTAATCATAGACCTTATTTCAGACATTAAACAAAAACACATTCAAAAAACTTCCAGTCGATGGAACCCTGCAGAACTCTGTAAGTTTGAATATAACTGATGGACAGTTTGATGTTTCTTCTTGGATTTGTACTGCATTTTCTTCCAAACACTCACTGGCCGTGTTTTCGTCAAACATTTTTGATGCACATTTTGAAGTGTTGCTTTAGAAAAGGTCGATGGAAAAACAATTAAATTTCACAAAACTACTGGGGTGATTTTTGTCTTTTTCTAGAACAAGTTAAAGCTCTTAATGGACGCTGGAAACCCTGATGTAGTGAACATTTATGTCAAATGGCTCATCAGCTGTTTCCTCATGGTTCTTATGGCTCTATAACACATCCATGATGTTCTCCACACAGATCTGATGGAACCGTCCCCACACTAATACATAAAACCAACAGAAATGTCTTACTTCCATCCTGTTTTCTACTTTTTTTATCAGTAATGATAGAGTTGTGTGTCTGTGAACAGGGAAGTGGGTGACTCGGTTTGGTCAGAGCGGAGTGATGGAGAACTTCCAAGTGGATGGTGCAGCACCTGTCCGGATTCCCATGATGCAACAGGATAATTACCCTGTGAAGATGGGTGCTGACTCAGACTTGAGCTGTGTGGTGAGTTTTTTTTTTTTTACCAGTATGTTACTTTTAAACTACAGCAAAGTGTTCTCTATTTATTGTTTCTACTGAGAGTGATGAACTTCAGCTCACTCTCTGAGATCTCTCCTGAACGCCTCCTCCTCCTCCTCCAGATCGCTCAGATCCAGATGCAGAATGACATCAGCATGTTCGTCTTCCTTCCTGATGATGTGACCTCCAACATGACGCTGCTGGAGGAGAGTCTGACTGCAGAGTTTGTTCAGGACCTCTCCATGACACTCCTTCCTGCCCAGGTGTCCCTCACCCTCCCCACCCTGAGGCTCAGTTACTCCACAGACCTGCTGCCGCTGCTCAGCGACCTGGGTGAGTCCAAGTCTGACATGCAGATACCTCCAGAGTTTACTTGGATTCTCAACAAATATAGATGCAAATAAAGTGCCAGGATAACACTAACTGAGACCCTAAAACCCAAACCGACAGTGAATGATCAATCCATTGTTCTTCAAAACCTGGGAAATTATTCCACTCAAAAGGAGCCTGAAACATAAAAGTTTTTTTTAAATCAAATTCTTTAAATAGAAATGGAGCATAAAAAAGAAACGATCTGGGCTTCTTATTGAATATTTTGATATATAAGGAGCAACAGGAGAGTTTAAATTAAATTTGAGAATAAAGTGATACCAATTAGTTGATCCAGGAGGAGAAATTAATAATTAATTTGATCTTGTAGATTTCTTTTTCTACAAATGCACAGTCTCACTAACCACTAAGCTTTATGTATTTATTCATGTATTTATCTATTTTAAACATATTATTGACAAACAATATTAACATTAAAAAAAAATCTCATTTTAATTTTTACATAATTTTTAAACTTAAAAAAAATGGTTTGGGATTAGAACATTTAGATTTATGGATATGAGATTTTGAAATAGTAGGATCAAATTGATTATAGAGTATTTGTTTTGATTTGTTTTGGAGGAAATATGTAAAAACTTCAAACAATAAATTATTACAGAGAAGTAAAAATTCAGACTCAACATATTGTAAAATAAATGTACAGACATCTAAACAAAAAAAATACACGAGTAAAAAGACCAAATAATCCTAGTCTTGTAGCAAGATCCCCAGTCTTTGCAAAATCTTAGTCTGTGATTAGAAAGTCTGTGACTTGTGACAAATTATCTTTAGATGTGAGAGAACGACAGACAAAGTCTTTCAAAGTCCTCTAGTGTTTTATTTATGAATTTAATCAGGTGAATCCCACTGAAATAGAACCTCATTTTCAAGACAGACCTGAATGTTCATTAAATAAAAACAAATCTGAGCAGATAATCTAAAAGGTCACAATAAAATTGTGATGAAATAGTATGTAAAAGAATAAAAATGCTAAATGAACACAACCATTCATTTAGGAATAAGTTGAACTGAATGAGGAGCTTTTTAGTTCTCAATTAATCCATCTTTTTTTTGACTTAATCTCTGTAGTTACAAAAAAGCTTGTTGCAGTTTGTCGTCGCTCAAACTGACATTTTCAAACATCCTCTTTTTGTTCGACCAACAGCAAAACCTAAAGATATGAAATTTACAATAATGTGAAACTTAGAAAGAAACTATTCTTCAAAAAATTAAAAAATCTTTGAAAAATACATGCTTGAAAAAAAACGCTGAAGTAACTGATAATGATATTAGTTGCTGCTTAATTTTCATTAATCATTTGACTCTTTGCTGCACCGTTAAGAGAAAATAAAGTATCGTCTGCAAACAAGTTTATATTAGATCACGACTTGTTCACTGTCATCTCTCTTCTTTGTGTTTCAATTCTTCCTCCTCCTTTTCATGGTCCTTCCTCCTCCTCCCTCCTCCTCCTCCTCCTCTTCCTCCTCCTCCTCCTCCTCCTCCTCCTCCTCTATCCCCTCCTTCCGTCCCTGCAGGTCTCTCCGAGTGGCTTGCGGACCCTGGTATGGAGAAGATCTCGCTCTGCCCGCCACGCTCAGCAGCGTCAACCACAAAGTTGTCATGGAGACAGCGCCGAGAGACCCCACACCATCATGAGCCACCTGACTTACAGTGGACCGACCCTTCTCTACCTGATCCGAGACGAAACATCAGGCGCTGCTCTTCATCGGCAGGTGGTCAACCCCAAGATCCTGACGATATAATGAACACACACACACACACACACACGCACACACACACACACACACACACACACACACACACACACACACTTAGCAGGTCCTAGGAGGATGTCAGGTGTTTGCTCTGCGTTTGTGGCGGCAGATATCTGTGAGGATATTTGAACTGATTGACTGATTGATGATTCTTTACTTTTCATGTTGAAACATTTTAATCTGACAGGACACACAAACACACTGAGTTTACTAAAGATTGTTTTTAAGTAATCAAATATTGTCATGTGTGTGAAACAAATAAACACGACAATGAAATAAAACATGCCTCTCTTTTTGTGTCCAAAAAAGTTCAAAAGTTTCCACATTTTATCAAACCAAATATTCTGCTTCAGTCCATGTTACGGATGAACTGCATTTAAAGGTCTGCATCGTCACTGAAGAAAAATAATAATAGTGTATATTTAATAAATAATATGTGCATTCTCATTTGTGCATTTGGATAGCATGGATAGGTGCATGAAAGATTATTTATTTGTATTTTTGTTTGCCTTCAATGACAGGAAGTGATGTCAGACAAAAGTCACTGCTCAGAGTCAGAGTGTCACTTTACCTGACAGGAACTACTTTGAGGTGTGGCGCTCATAACTCGATGGACAAAAATATGGAAAATAATAATAATTAATAATAATGATAATAACTTTAGTTATATTGTACTTTTCAAAAACAAATGTTGCTTTACAAAACACAAAAACAGAAGAAATCACATAATAAATAAAACAGAACTAAAGAACAGAATATAGTCAAATTGACCAAATTTTATTTTCTAATGTAATATTAATTGATAATGCAGTTATTCCATGTATAAAGTGATTTGATATTGCTATATGATTAGTTATGAAATATACTTTCACGTTCTCGTTCGTGCTTTTCCTCTCTCCTTTTCATTCTTAGCTGAAGTTTATAAACCGTCTGAAGTTCACCTCCACTTTAACTGGGAGATACTGAAAAAATGTTTTAGAAATCAAAATATTCTGTTTTCTGTTGGAAATAGAAACTCAGCAGTAAATCTATGAAAATATCCTTCATTCTTCATCTTAAATCAGTGACAGATTACAGACCTGTTTAAC
>CM034601.1:993497-1033497 GCA_020091685.1 Lutjanus erythropterus | reverse complement strand
ATAAATCAGAAAATATTAACATTTAAGCAGGTGAAAGTAGTTCCATTAAATCTTAGTTTCCTGCTTTTAATTTGACCCTAAAATCACATTTTTGAGGGGCCTCAATGTATGGAAATCAGTCGGCATACGTATCACGGTCAGACTTCTTGGAGCCAACCGGAAATCAGCCATTTTGTGTTTTTAGTTCAGGTCATTTTTTTCTCCTTCTGAACGACTCAAACTTCAAACTTGAATATTGGTGCGTGCTGACTTGATAATTGATTGATAAGTTGGAGTCGTTTCTTTAGAGTGGGATGGTTGTCACAGATTTTACACTATCAGAGAGACAGAGGTCTTGAAATTGGTGAATATGATGATTATACTGACCTGTTTTCTACTTGGAGTAGAAGGAAGGAAGGAAGGAGCAGTGAGCTATTCTCAGACGATGCAAAGTCATTTCTGAACATTACTTTTATGTGTGAAGCAAGAAGAATGACAAGATTTCTGTGAGGAGAGGAGATCAGTAAGTCTGTGAGGGGACTGTGACTGCAGAGCTCCTCTCAGGTGTTTCTGCTGCAGGACTGTGGACGTGTTGCTGCAGTGTGCAGAGTGGTCTGACGGTCGGGGAGGATGTGGGAATGTTGACAGTTACTGGGAGGCATGCAGAGATGATGATGATGATGATGATGATGATGATGATGATTAAGAAACAAAGTGGGGGAAACCACCACACCGGGTCAACGCAGGGAACGGAGGAAGTGAACGTAAATAGAATCAGAGTATGAGAGGGTTTGACAAACGCTGAAGCTGCTAAAAGAGAGTAAAGAAACCAAAATGTCAGCAGAGGATGATCAGAACAGAGAGGAACTGCATGAACAAAAAAGTATTTTTCCCATTTATGACAATATGATTAACTGGAATTCAGGGGAAATCTAAAAGGATCAAGATGGTGCTGGACGCTGCCAGGAGATTTCTGAATGTCAGAGGCATTTGATTTGGACAGAACACACGACAGCAGGGGTTTGAACTGACTCAGACACCTGGATCTGCTTTACAGAGTGGAGGATATTGTGAATAATTTGCAAAGTAAAACTTTTCAAATACAGAAGATGGTGATAATGCAACAGAAATGGAGGCCAACTGCCTTCCTGCAAACTGTTCTATACTGTTTTTACATCATATATTCTGTTTTTATTTGTACAGCTCGTCTGTCTCAGTTATCTTTTGTACAGGCTGTTTTTATTCTGGTTTATCCTGAACACACTGTGCATCATATCATCTTTCTTTTTTTCTTCTTTATCAGCGGTCGCTCGCTGCACACTCTGCTTGTTTTTCTTCTGATTATTCCTTCCTTCTTCTTATTGTTTTTCTGAAATTTCACCAAAATCTGCAGGTTGGCTGCCACTGCTCAGGCAACAAACATGACACGCACTGACCTCAAGGTGGCGCTGTAACAATCAAGTTTACATTTTAGAAATTATCTTGAAAACAGCTCAGACTCGACTCAAAACTCTGTCACCATTTTAATCCTTCAGTTCATCTTCTGCTTTAAAAACATCAACTTTCATGATTTTTTCTGTTTTATTAAAATCATATTTTTGTGAACTCCTCTCTGACTGTTGAGCCGATCATCCAGGAAATCAATCAGCATCATCTACAAACTTTATTGATCTGAAGTCATCAAAGGAAATTTGATTCATTGATCAGTTTGGATTTTAGGAGCCAATCAATTTTTATCAAAACAGCCAATTTTCTCAAATCTGAGCATATTCAGATATCGGCATGAAAATTTAGACACTTGTTCAGGACTATAGCTGACAAATTAAAGTTCATTGTGTTTCACCTCTAGGAGGCGCCACAAATGTTAAAAGTTTGTACAAAAATCAATTTACACTTTTACAATCGATCTCAGGTCATGACTCTGAGTTTATGTATGAATTTTGGTAATAATTGATCAAAGTGGGCGGGACTTATTACAACAAATCTGAATCTGTAGACATTTGACAATCCAAACCACATCTGCTGAAATCAACAGAGATGTTCTGACTCATGTTTGATGAAATGTCACCAAAATATTTGAGAAAACACCTGAAAGCAGCAGAATGATGTCACAAACATTTTGACTTTTGTAAGAGATAAAAATGTTCCAGTCTGGCTCATCTGATGTGCTCGTCTCAACTTGTCTGAAGGTGTGTTGAAACCTCAGGTCCCTCAGCGCTGCAGTCTGTGAGTCTCCATCTCTGATGATCCAGAGGTCGAAGATTTGAACCCACATGTCACAACATCTGCAGGACTGTGTGTTGTGTCTCTTATTAATACTTGTCTGTTACAAGTATCTAAATACTCACAATCTGCGATTAAACTGCAGTTTCTAGTACTCTACTCTTTTTAAGAGCTCAAAAACAGGAATGAGAAGGCATCAAAAACTCCAGGAGGAAACACAAAAGTGAGATCAGGTCATTTATTAACTGGATTCAGATCCCTTTTTACAGCAGCTGTAGCCTGATGTCAGTCTCATCATCCTTTATATTTCTGTCATTAATTCTCCTTTTTCTCACTCGTCTTTTAAAACGACGTCACTGAGACTGAGACAAATAAAAGCTAAAGCAAAAGTCACTTCCTCCTGTTTTTGTTGCTGTGGCAGCAGACTGCTCATGTCTTTGTCTTTGTGATGAAACAGGCTTTCAGACTGAGGCACCGTTTCCTGTCTGTCTGTCTGTCTGTCTGTCTGTCTGTCTATCTACCTGTCTGTCTGTCTGTCTCTCTGTCTATCTACCTGTCTGTCTGTCTGTCTGTCTGACCTCTTGTCCAATCACAGTTATTTATATCGATGATGATCCGTGTCTGTCAGCTCAAACTTCTGGTCGCGGTCATGAAGACGACCTGGAGGTGAGTCACAGTTTCTTTTGTTCAGTAGAAACATGCGACTGTCATCATTATAACCTTTAACACACATCCAGCTGTATTCCATTACAGTTACAGATACCAAAACAATGTAATCAGATTACAGATACATTTAGTAAAACTGTGGTTTATAAGTAGGATTACAATTTTAAAGTAAAGAACAATATCTGACCATGCAGCCAATTCATTATCATGACCTCTAGTGAAAAAAAGTGGGTGGAAATTTCAACATTTTTCTGTCAATCAATAAATTGAACACAACAAAGGAAGGAACAGCTGGACAAACTAATAAACCAAAGAACCAACATAAAACACTTCGAGCTGCAACAATTAATCTGTTACTAATCCACTATGAAATAAATGCTTTTTATTTTATTTTTCATTTTGATAGTCAATTTATTATTTTGAGACATTTTTTGATTTTTAAAAAGTCCAGATTCTCTGATTTCAGCTTCTTCAATGTGAATAAGTTCTGTTTTTTTTCCTCCTCTCTGACAAGAAAGTGAATATCTTTGGGTTGTGGACAAAACAAGACATTTGAGGACGTCATCTTGAGCTTCAGAAAACATTTTCTGACATTTTATGGACCAAACAACTGATCGATTATTTTGAAAATAATCATCTGATTAATTGATGAAAAACAATGTAAAAAACAGAAGACAAACAAGACGTAGCAAGATGAAAAAATGATGTAACATACAGGAAAAAGGGAAAAAAGGAAGAATTATATAAAAAATCTAACAAGACAAAAAGACG
This sequence comes from Lutjanus erythropterus, assembly GCA_020091685.1. Classification (NCBI taxonomy): domain Eukaryota; kingdom Metazoa; phylum Chordata; class Actinopteri; order Lutjaniformes; family Lutjanidae; genus Lutjanus; species Lutjanus erythropterus. The sequence goes on along the minus strand of CM034601.1, from coordinate 1,029,858 downwards.
TAATGAGACAAATAACTTTGTGGACAAATTGTCTGATTCTGACTTTAAGAATCATCTTTCTTCAGCTGACATGGAGACTGACTTCTTACTGACAAAGACTTTAAGAAATCAGCTGCCTGCAGAAAGACCTCCTGAAGTGTCATCACACAGCGTCTGTCCTATCAGAGACCTTGAACGTTTGATATTAACGGCAGGTTGTGTAACGTTGTTCGAGGACGTTCTGTTCACAGAGTGTGTTGTGTCACTGTAACAGGTTCTGCATGAGGAGGCGAAACATGTTCAGACTGAACCAACCGTTCTGACTGACTGACTGACTGACTGACTGACTGATCTCTGCAGTGCAGCAGAACCTCACCTGTTTGAACCTGTTCAGATGATTGAGATCCAACTGCCACATAAACGGCATCATTCCTCCACCAATAACAACAAGAAGCTGCTGCCTGGACACGTCTGTGTCTCTCTCTGTGTGTGTGTGTGTGTGTTTGTGTGTGTGTCTGTGTCTGTGTGTGTTTGAACCTCACCTGTCCTGAGTTACACTAATGAGCTCAGTGGGCGGGTCCTTCTCTGTCAGGGTGCAAGCCTATTGGTCAAATCCCAAGGAGGTGATGCATCTTCAAAATAAAAAAGGCAAAAAAGAAGAGAAATACATGAAATGAAATAAGAAAAGTAAAAAAAAAAAAAAAGCATGCGAAAACAGACAAAAAGAAGGAAATTAATTTTAAAAAATAATAAAAATAAAAATGATTGATTGAATGATGAAAAATGAGAAAGAGGAGGAAAGAAACGAAAGGAAGTAAGGAAGGAAGGAAGAGACTGAAAGAAAAATCCATTTCATTTAAAAAAAAAGACAGATGTAACGTTGCTCTCAAGTCAAGATGGACACGATCAGTTCCTCACAATAACACATCGACTTTAACACCAACACTTTTATTATTTACAGACATTTTAAATGGAGAAAAGTCGGTTTCATTTGAGGACGGGGGATTTTGTTGCTTTCTGTTGTAAAACCTGAAAGGTTTCATGTTACAGGACACGTTAGGTTTGTTGTGTTACCATGATATAATGTCATAAAAGAATCACGTTGTTTTCCAGCTCTGCAGCTCTGTCTTTTAGACTTCTTTTTGTTCGTGTGATATCCAAACAGCCGCAGGTGAAAAGAGGGAATTAAATATAAAACTAATATTTCTGAAGGTGACTGGTTGCATATTTGGAGTCCATAACATCATCATGTACTTGGGGAGAAAACTGTTTTAATCAGATTCTTTATTATAATACGTATATAAATACGTGTCTGTGGCTCAACATGTTGGACACAAAGTGCAGCAGAAAACTCATGTCCTCTGGTTCTGTCCTGAAATTACAGTACGGTTTTGGGAAAATGTATTTTTGGTTATTGTAAGAATTCTTGGCTATTACATACCAATGTCAGGAAATATAGAGAAGATGGATATTTGTTGAAAATCCAGTTAGCAGCTTGTAAAAAAACCTCAGAGGCAGAAATGATACAAACCAGAATCACCAACACAAGATGACTGGTTGAAAACAGAACAACAGATTCATAGGATGAAAAATCAAGAGGAACGATAAATGACAGGATGAGGACTGAAAGAAACTGTGGACACGAGGCAATCCAGATTGTTTTTTGTTTCTTTATTTCTTTTGTTTTTTTCTGTGTATGTGATTTTTAAAAGCAACAAAAATAAAGTATCAAAAATAAAAACACAGGCAAAGTTTTGTTTGAATTGACAATATGTGTTTGTACATTTTGTTTGATTAAAAATATACATGACTAATTTTCAAAGTAAAATCTTTGCTTTATTAAATGTACAAAATAACCTGTGGCTCCTCTCAGTGGCTCAGTGGCTTTTACAAAAAAACATTAATGAAATGAATAACTTTTAGTTATTTTAATTAATAATTTCATAAAATAATAATTACTAATTTAGTATTTTAATTTTCATTTGTCACTGTTGTAGGCCTGAAGTTATTCTTACTCTGTCCAACTGTAAAAATGTGTAGCTTTTACACCAAATTAATAAAAAAAGAAAATATATTGTCAGCTAAAATGTGCATCATAGCCTACGTCAGCGCCTCTTCCTCTATCCCCCCCGAAACCTGTCACAGTTGCAGAAACCTGCACTAAACGAACAGTCAGAGGATCACCAAAGATAAGACAAGTCATCCTGAGGGGAGCATGAATGTTTGATCAAAATTTCACAGCAGTCCAATAATCAGTCCCTCCAGGATTTCACAGACTGTTTTTAAGGATTGTTGCAGCCTAAAATGCCTGATTTCACAGCAGCTTCTATAAAAAACATAGTGATGCATCTTTGTGATGTTTTTAGCTTGTTTTCTTGCAATGAAGCTGCAGGAGCAGTAATGTCGTGTTGACCTCTGTGCTCTCCTGTCCTCAGGTAACGTCCCTCCCTCTGTAATCAGAGTCTCTGCAGCAGGACACTCAGCAGACTTCAGTCTGCAGTCTGGTCCTGCAGACTGAAGTCCAGGTAATGTTAGTCTGCTAGTTGTCTAATTTAGTATTTTAAGTTTAAGTTCCTTTGTTTTGCGTTAATTTAATTTGAACTTAATGTATTAATAAAAAGAACCATTGTTTGCACAGTTCTCTCAATTTTCCCTTCTGACTTTTTCACCAGTTACTTTTAACTATTGTTACACCCCTCATCCCCTCATCATCAGTGACCAAAAAGGCTCAGGATTACAAAAATTCTAACAAAATCTGCTTTTCTATGAAGAAGTCGAGCTCAAAATCACGACGTTACAGTCATCAGACAAAACTGGAAGGTCGTGCAGAATTCACAGAATTTGTTGCGTTTTCTACATCACAGCTTCCAGGAGGGACTGATTAGTGGAAGAAACAGATAAACAGACAGACAGACATTCTGTCTAGATTAAAGTAGCGGACTGACCAACGTTACTCTCTCCAGAATCATATTGCTAACAATAATCTGAGTATTTGGAATCACAGTGTTCACAAACTTGGTAAAGCTTATTAATCATCAACACCAGATTTATCTTATAAAAACTGTAGGTGGATGTTCTGGCTCTCTGTGTTGTATAAAAGCAGCGTATATGTATCATGTATGTTCCGATATATCGATCAGTTTATGTACAAACGATTCGTTCTCACTTCAGACTTGTCGATTACGGCAGCGTGGTCGGCGCGCTGATGCTCCGGCCCATCCTCGCTACAAAACGTATGAGCAGCTTATTCCGACTGGTGTGTTTGTTTATTGCTCGGCGGCGCCCCCTTGTGGACGTGACAGGAGAAGCATGCAGAAGGTCCACATTTGGAGGCGATGCATGAATGGACCGAACAAACACACCCGGGAGACAGCGTGAAACTAAAGTCAAGAGTTATTTAAAGTTTTGAGTCCATCGCTTCCATCATGACACAAACACAGAATACTTATTTTATCACAAACCACAATTTTCTCCTAAACCTAACAAAGTAGTTTTTGTGCCTTTATTTTGAAAGTCGACGATGCCATCGAGCCCTGCGCGTGTGAAACAATCGGTCAGTTACACGCAGCCGTATTTGACGAATTACTAGTGAGACATGTTGGTACGAACACACCAAAAATCCCTTTGGAAATGTTCAGTGGTAGAAAGTAACTAAGTACATGTACTCAAGTACTGTACTTGAGCACAATTTGACTTACGTGTAGTTTATTTGTATTTTGTGTCACTCTACTTCTACTCACATTTCAGAGGGAATTATTGTGCATTTCACTCCACTACAGCTTCCATTACTTTTCACTTTCAGATCAGGTTTTGTATAATAATGAAGATTATGAATTATATAAAGTATATAAAGTATATAAAGCAGTTTACATGAGCTCCACCGTCACCAGCTGCAACATTAAAGTGATTAAAATTGAACATATTAACTCAGTAATGATCTTAATCCAATGTGCTTTAAGTATTTGAATTCTAACACTATATGTTTTGAGGTGTGGTTGTGTGAGCTTCTTCTCCACAGTCACTGTAGTAACCTTCAGTGGACGGCGGTCGATGAGAGACGGTGTAGGAAGTTAAATGTCCTGCTGTGGACACGGTCAACAGCAACACGGATTTTAGACACATTAAAAAAAAAATCAGTTTAGTATTGTCACCACTTTATTTTTATAAAACATCATTATATGAGCCAAATGTCACTCACTGCAAACCAACCAAACTCCATTAGCAAAAACATTATTTTATTTTAAATCACAGAACTCAGGAGTTGTCGGTCTACTGCTGCTTCCATCTGTTAGTGTGTTTGCGTTATTGTGTGACTTTAGTGTTTTAGAGGGTTAGTTCAGATTCACAGTTATAAAATAACACAAACACACTAACAGATGGTGGCAGCAGCAGACCAACAACTCTGGGTTCTGTGAGGTAAAATGACTGATTTTGTCAGTGGAGTTTGGTTGGTGGCTTCCCGTCAGAAAAGTCTGTCTGACAGAAAGGTAAAGTGGTAAAAATATTCAGAGTATAGTGTACATTTAAACTGATTATTTCTAGGCTTCTAAAATACATGTTGCTGCTGACCCTGTCCACACCGGTTCTCCTGCTGCTTCTCCAAACTCACACTGACGACGAGAAGAACCACACTTCAAATAATCTGAACTGTCCCTTTTTAAATTTTGAACAGAATAATATTAATCTGTGATTTTTAGACTTTTACTTCAGTAGAAAATCAGATTTCTTCCACCACTGGAAACGTTAGTACAGTGTGTTGTGAGTAAAAAAAAAGAAAAGAAAAAAGAAACAGTATCAAAAGTATAAAAATACTTCAGCCTGATTATGCAGCTGACGTGTCTTTAACATGACAGGAAGCAGAAACACTCGACACACAGCGAGTAACTCGCAGCTTTGAGAGCCAAGTAGCTTCCAAACTTTCTGAACTCTTCTTCCTTCTCCTCGTCCAGCCTCTCTGTGACTTTCTGTCCCTTTGTCCTCTCAGGTTCAGGTCTTCATTCCGTTCAGTTCTTTCTCTTTAGACGAAACGTTCTCCGGCGTTTTCTGTCCGTTCACGAGCTCGTAGCCTCCTTTACTCTGCGGCTGCGGCTCCTGACATCTGGCCCTCCTGCGCAGGACCACCACCGTCAGCAGGAAGCAGAGCAGCCCGCCGCACACAAACACTACCTGCACGCCCAGAAACCTGCACACACACACACACACACAGACACACACACACACACACACACACACACACACACACAGAGGTGGTTAATGGAGCTGGTCCAGGCTAAGAACATCTGGGGACAATTCAGGACTTTCCAGGGTCAGAACCACAACAAGCTGTTTATTGAATGTGTTATCACCATGACGACGACACACTCTGAATCAGCAGGTTTCCGTGCCAACAGCTACATTTTTACAGACATACCACAAAATCTGTGAGATGAAATGAAACAGCTGCTGCTGGAGCAGATTCAGTCCCTCCAGGATTGTGTGAGCTTGGATTTCATGATGCACTTTGCAAGTTTTGTTTTTATATGTTTTTTTTGTAAAGTAATTGCAGAGGCTCAGCCAGGACGAGCTACGGTAAGTAAAGTGAAACCTTTATTAGTCCTACAACGTGGAAATTAGTGTTACAGCAACAAAGTGTATAACAAAGATGGAACCATCAATAAAAATAATAAACAACTAAAGAAACAATATAAACAAGAGGGAAAATAAAAACAATACAATAACGAGAAGAAATATACAATAATAGAACAATATTAACTGGAGGAAACAATAAACAGACTCAACGGGTGATTTTACAGCATGACACAGAAATATTGATATTGCACGTTCAATAACCTGAAAAAGGCTCAGGATTACATCATTTCTGACAACATGGGCTTTATCTGTAAATGAAGAAGCGCAGCTGAGGAGATTCAACAGGAAGTAAAATCTATTTGGAGCTCAAACTCAGTCAAAACAGCACAAAATTATAAAATATAAAAGTGCTGAGAAATGTCAATAATGATAAACCTTGTGTTCTTTTTGGTGCCTGTGGAAAAATTAAAAAAAAAGTTCATTGAGATGTACATGTTTGTGCAGGGGCTGCTTTGATTGGTGGAACCTGCAGGAAGCTGCGATGATTGGTCAAACTTCTGCAAAAAAGTTGTAGTGATTCAACAAAATTACAAGATTGTGTAGAACTGAGAGAGACTGACTGACTTTGTGTAAAGTGCTGTGAGCTTCCTGGAGGGACTCGTACGAACAGATCGAACTGGTTGCATTCAACAATTTTCTCATATTTTGAATTTTCTTGCAGATACAAACACAGTTCAGTCAGTCTGCTGGAATCACAAGTTTTTCACTAATGACTGAATATCTCATTATTCTAAAGACATTTTGAGTTTGAAAAATAAATTAATCTATAATTATGTCGACATTATTCTGTCTGACAGCATTTCAAATTTTATTTAATTGTAAATTTACAGATATAAATATCTTTCGGTTTCTTTTCTCCTCTCTGACAGTAAACTGAATATCTTTGAGTTGTGGACAAAACAGATTGATTTGAGGACGTCAACTTGGACTTCAATCATTTCATGGACCGAATTACTCATCGATTAGTTGAGAAAATGATTGATCGACACAATTTACCTTTTTGTCAGCTTACAAAATTATAACAAAGGAACACTTCACACGTCTATTAGACGAGGCAGGTGTGTAAGAGACGGACGAGTCTAATTACAATTATAACATTTATTTTGTGAAGTTTTGGTCCCACACTTTGTCTGATGAAGGTCCAGAACTGAAACGTCCTTTTACAACTAACTAATAATCCATTAATGGTTTTAGTCATATTTCTATTAAAAATTATTTCAGATTCTTAAATGTGAATGTTTTCTGGTTTCTTGACTTTTTCTGTCAGTAAACTGAATATCAAACATTTTTCACCATTTTATAGAGTAAATAACTAATCAGGAAAATAATCAGCAGATTGATTGATTATGAAAATAATTGTTGGTTGCAGCCCCTCATTCAACACACAACTTAACAAAATACGAAGAAATACAAGCCAGTGATGATGATGATGATGATGATGATGATGATGATGATGATGACGATGATGATGATGATGACAGAGCAGCGCAGGTGAACTTAGCTTCACTCCACCTGCTGTAGAGAGAAGAGTGACGGACGACTCACCTGTGTCTGAAGCCGTCCAGGTTGTAGTAGAGACATGACATCTGCTTGCCGCACTTTTTACCCCACAGGATGCAGGTGGTGTCGATGACGCTGCCGTACAACACGGGGCTGGGCATGAACGCTACACACACACACACACACACACACACAGACAGTTTTATGATGGACGAGGTGAAGTGAAGGACAGCTGATGGAGGAGGATCATGACTCACCGAGGACTCTGAACAGCATGTACTGAACTCCCACTGCAAAAGACTTGTCCTCTGAGGGCACCGTCCTGCAGCAGAGACACACACAGGCTCAGGTTGTTCCTCAAGGGTCCAACATCAGCAGCAACGTGTTGCTGTGTGTTGTGTGTTGTGTTGTGTTGTGTGTTGTGTTGTGTGTTGCTGTGTGTTGTGTTGTGTGTTGTGTATTGTGTTGTGTTGTGTTGTGTTGTGTATTGTTGACGTGCTGAAGCAGAGCCTAGCAGCAGGATGATGTTGGTGATGTTGGATGATGACAGCAGTTACAGTTATGGGTTTATGATTTTTCATTGTGTTATTTCAGATCCCTGTTTGTGTTGTTGTTCTGCTTCACAGGTTTTGTGAAGCCTTCAGGCAGGTGTGAGAGCAGAGAAACGTTCAGGTGCATGCAGGTGTTCTGATGCTGCAATCCACTTTACCTGGAACTACTCGACGTTCCAGTTCAAAGACTCGCGGAGCTGCAGAGCGAACTTTTCTCTGTTCTGTTTGTGTTGTGAAATGTGCTGTAAAAACTTGACATGTTCATCCTTTTGCTCTCTATTTTCTTTGTGTATTTGTTGATAAGTTGTTAATGCATATCCCATAAATTTTGACCTGGGAGAATTTTTTTTAATATAAAATTTGAATTTCTGAACTCTTCTTCAGAAGAGTCAAGTCATTATTGTGAGATGAATCCTGACAGGATGATGATCCTCTGCAGTGTTTAAGTTGATCTTTATCTCCAACTTCAACTTCTTCATTTTCAGATTTTTCTCCTCCATGTCCACTTTCTTCTTCCCAGTTCATTTGACTAAAAGTTTATTGTATATCAGATAAATAGAGTGGTGGGAGATTCTTAATAAAAACTTTCAAGTGTAACACGTTAATGTTAATGAAGGCAACAGGAAAAGAGAGAGAACATCAGTGATCTGACAGATGGAGCATCAGATGAGGATGAGGTGACGTGACGTGACGTGACGTGACGTGACGTGACGTGACGTGACGTGACGTGACGTGACGTGACGTGACGTGACGTGACGTGACACACCTCAAGGGTTCTCATGACAATTTAAAGGACCAGTGTGTAATAATTACAGGAATTTATTTACATAAATGAGATATATTATATATAAGTATGTTATTTATTATTATCAGTGAACGTAAACTCATAATCTATATGTTCCCGTTACTTTAGAAATAGCCATTTATAGTTACATACTGTCGGGTCGACTTACGGAGATCATCATCCTGCGCCGTCTATGGCAGCGCAGAGCGGACAAACTGCACTAACAGTGAGTCTTGGGAAGCCCATGGCGACCTTACGTAGACGCCGCAGCGTAAACACGGAAGTAGACGGGGAGGATAGACGCGGGTGATTGCTGGCAGATCATTTAGCGTTGTGAACCTTGACTGGCACAGTTTTGACAAATGGAGGATCATACAGACACTGTACCAGAACAAAAAGCAGCAGACAGTGAATCCCCGTCATCCAAGAAGCAAAGACGCAAAGAAAGTAAACGCAAGCATGACAGGAAACGGCAAAAACACGAATCAACATCGGCATAGCGTTTACACGATGGAAATCACTGACAAACGTTTTCACAGTGACGCCGAGGTTGCCTGTTTTCTGCTGGACAGGTAATTCATCCTACACACATAATTGTAGTTTGTTGTGAGATAGCTTTCGCTCGCCATTTTGTCCGCTGACGGCCACCGTACTCTTGGTGAGAGAGGGGCGGTGTCGGGGTAAATCCTCTTAGTTGCAATCTAAGGTTTGAACGCTAGATGCCACTGGAAATCACACACTTCTCCTTTAACTATTTTTTTCCAATATAGCTGGAATCAAATCTGATCTGAGAATTTAAGCCTCTCCTCTGCTCTCCATAAAAAGTCAGACTACATTCTCTCAGACAGAAGGAAAATCACAAACCCCGCCCCTTTCTGACCTGCCCTCATTTTCATACAATCCCAAATGAAGCTCCTTTACAAACATCTGGAATTGATGTTTTGCAGCAGAGAGCAGCTCCTCTGTTCCACTTTGTGCAGCAACAGCAGAACAAAACAACTGTTTGTTTGTTGGTCGACAGTCTGAGGAGGAGGAGGAGATGATGAAGGAGACCTCCAGGGTTCAGAGCTGAATGATGTGTCCAGATACTCACTGCTTACTGCGGGCTCAGGCAGAGGAGGGAGGTAATCAAGTACAAATACTTAGTTACTGTACTTAAGTAGAGTTTTCAGGTATCTAAGCTTTACTTGAGTATCTATTTTTCTGACAACTTTTTACCTGAACTCAAACATCTGAACTTTCTCCTCCTCACATTTTATAAACAGACTCGTTACTTTACTTTTAATGACTCTGAGGTGAATTATTGATTATTGTTATTTTGCATCATCGTGCATCGCCTTCCAACATCAAGACTGATTTCAACCTAAATGGACGAAACAATAAGACACAGAAAAGACGATTCACTGGAGGATCCATCAGAGGACATCACACAGGACAGACGGGACGAGACGGAAAAATGACATAAGACGAAAATGATGCAAAAAGATGAAAAACAATGTAAAAGATGTAACCCAGCAAAAGAGATATAACAGGACAAAAACATGATGTAAAAGACATGAGACAAAACACAACGTAAGCAACGTAACAAGAAGACAAAAAAAGAAGGTTCTGTATCACTCTGTTCTGTATGGATCAGTCATATTTTGGTCACGTTTCAGTATTTTCTCAAGTTATCTAAAACTTTTTTCCCACATGACCTGACGCATGTTTCTCTGTGATATAACTTTAAATGTTAAATATGAGGGAGGGGACAGGAGGACAACAGAGACGTCTGAGTCTATTTGAAAACGTCAGAGGAGAAGATGGTGTCGCTTTCTTAAAGGCCACGGTTTAATACAGATGAAAACATCGTTTTGTTTCTGTTTTGGCGCCATGGAAACACTGAAGTTCCACTAAACATCACACATGATCATGTCACGTCTCACTGAGACGGACGGTCCAATAAAATCTTGGTCTCAGTCTGTATCAGACATGTCTCCAGGGACCACTCATTCAAAACCTGACCATCTGCATATTTTTACAGATCATACAGACCTGAGGATCATGATGTAGGAGGGCGTCTGTGAGAAGGAGGCGATGAAGCCCGTCACACCCAGCAGGGCCATGAAGGGGAGGAGGAGGTGGGAGCAGCCGCTGCCACAGGTCCCGGGGGAGGCGGAGCCAAGACCGGCGACACACCGACACTGAGTGTAGTTCTACACAAACACACAAACACACAGTGTCAGGATACAGACGCAGACGACAACAACAAACTGAACACGTAAAGTTTGTCCTGATGAACAGAGAGGAGGCCACACAGTCTTTACTGCAGTAGAAGTACACATACCTGTGTAAAAAAATACTCTCTGTGTCTGAAATGTACTCAAAGAATAAAAGTAAAAAGTGGCTGTGGGTTTTTTTTTTGTGTGTTTTAAGCTGTTTTTCCTCTTGTTACATCTTTTTGTCTTGTTGTGTCTCTTTTGACTTTTTCCATCAAAAATGGTGGAACATTTTTTCACTCGAGGTCACGATGATGAATCTGTGTCTGTAGATTATCCTTATTTTAAAATTATAATCCTATTTATAATGCCTGTCCTCAATAAATGGATCTGTAATCTGGTAACATCTTGTTTTATCTGTAACTGTAATAGGATAAGATTATGTAATCCCATTACATGTAATCTGTTACTCTCCAGTCCTACTGATGTCACAGTTTGTGGGTGAGGAGTCATTTCACAGATCTGGGAGTTATTCTGGGAGGTTTGTGTTTCCTGGAATCCACAGAGCGACACGGAGCGACGGTTCCTTTCAGTTACAGGGAACATGCTGGAGAACAGAGTGAAACGTCACTTCTTGAGAAAAACATCATCCTGTTCCTCAGCATTATGACTGAATGTCGTCACAGACATGACGAATCTACAGAAAACTTTCACTTTCCACTGAGGTTTTAGATAACAATCAATCACAAACATGTGGTCAGAGTCTGAAAACCAGTTTCTTCTTTCATTTTCATGTTAAAAACTGCAAAATTCCTTCCAACAATAATTCTAAAGTCGATGACAAATAATTCAATCCTGAAAAAAATGAAACTGTGAATAAACTGAGCTTTCAGTTTCACTTTCACATCGACAGAAAGACTTTCACATTTCAATCATTTGAGGATGTTGGGAAACACTGATCAATGTTTTTCACCTTTTGCTTTCATTTTATGGACCAAACCAGGGTTTTATTTTTAGGATTGTTATATTATTTTTGTCTTCTTATGTCATTTGTGTTTTTTTTACATCATTTTTTTGTTTTTTCACATCTTTTTAGTCTTGTTACATTGATTTTCTTTTGTTGTGCCATTTTCATCTCGTTGTGTCTGTTTTATTTATTTATTTTCTTGATTTATTATTATTGAAAGAAGAGCAAAGAACGGCACCACAGGTTTTTCTCCATGAGCTTCGGGAAGAGATTGATCTGATTGGTTGAACTCAGCCTGTGTATTTTGAAAGTACCTGCCCTTTTCCCAACGGTTTCTGAGGATGACTTCCCAGGTGGTTCTGTATAAGGAGCTATAATGCACCAATCAGAGGACAGTTCTCCGGCGTCTGGTCAGGGTTGCCATGTCTGCTTTGTCACCTAAAAATAAAAGTCTGGTTCTCTGATGTGTTACTCTCAACACTGCAGCTACACGAGGTTTTCACTGTTATCTGAAAAAAAGTCAGTGGATTTTCTTCTAAATATTCTTGCTTCCCAGAGGATATGACCTCTTTATTTAAAGGGATAATTCACCACAAAATCAAGCAGACTTATCAGATTTTCTTCTAATGATATTTATTTCTAGGTTTATTGGTGTGAGCTGCAGAGTTTTGGGAGATGTCTGCCTTCTCTTTAACATGATGGAACCAGATAACACATTTGAAAAACTCGGCATCAGTTTGTCTTTCCAGAAATCATGATAATCCACACCCTTTGTTTCCTATAGAAACTATTTTCTTTCTATCAAACTACACCTACCAACTGTATCACCGTGCAGAATGAAACATGCATCTTTCTTCTTTCTTATTATTTTTCTCTGCTAAAACTGTTTGTCCAGCAAAAACTATAAGATGTGTGTCTGCATCATGTGATCCCTGTAATGAAGTGTCTCTGCTGTAAATCCTGTATTTTCTGTAATTCTGTGTAATTTTTAATGTCCTACTTACTTTTGTTCAATCTCTCTCTCTCTCTATCTGTGAACTTTACTGCAGCCTCTGGCAGCTTCCTGTCCCTCGACTAACTGAGAGTTTTGTTTGGCTTCGACTTTTGTCTCACTGTGCATATTAATGCTGTCTGTTCCACTCAAGACCACCTCCACACAAACAGGTGCTGGTGGGATGAACAAAACAAAGCAGAAATCAAAATCAGGGTGTGACTGTGGGAAAGACAGTGAGATGAAAAGAGAGAACAGATTATAGTTTATATCTGCATTAGTGAGGACGGACAGAGTCCCTGCAGGTCTGAATAAAACAAAAGAGCATTCACTAAAAGACAAAATGTGATCCACTTTAACAAGAAGCCTCGAGCTCTCAGGGAGTAAATGAGAACTGGCAGCACACTAATCCAGAGCTGACTGCTTCTCTGCTACTGAACACCATCTGAATTTAAATCCAAGCAAGAGCTCATCTGCATTTTGGACACAAAATCATTTTTACCGTTCTGTACAAGGTGGACTGTGTGAATCCAGGATGATTCAAAGGAGAAAACGTGTGTGACGGGTTTAAAGTCGAATAACCAAACTATTCTTACTGTGGCTTTGTTGTTGATATCCGTCTCCATGGTGATACAGCCGGCGTGACAGGGAGACCTGAACTCTACGCCGTCTGAACCACAAACTGGGTTAAATGCCTCCGGAGGACACCGACAGCCAGCGCTGCACGCCAACGAATCAGACCTGAACACACACACACACACACACACACACACACACACACACACACACACAGATTACATATAGATTGTTTCTATTTTTAAAGAATCAACATGGTGAATTAATGTAATAAGTTCACAGTTTTAACCAAATGCCTCGTTGGTCACAGAAGGAAAAGCTAAATGTCAGGAACTACGTTTATCCTCAATCAGTGACATTAGTTCCCTGTTAGTCATGAAATTAGTTCCCCAGGCCTCTGCTTCCTGTGTGCTTGGTGAATTTAAACTGACGGTGTAGATACCTGTGAGGAAAGACCCCGGCAACCTCCTGGGTGGGGCAGCCAACGAGCAACAGCGGCGTGGAGGAGAACAAGCCGAGCAGGATGGCGGCCGTGCACAACTTGCTGGCACCGCTGACTGAGAGATTCAACCTCCGCATCAGAAGTCCACCCAGGACGGTGCCCAGCACTGCCAGCGGGATACAAACTGCTCCTGAGAGAAAGAAGTCAGGAAGACAAAAATTAATTTAAAAAAATAATTTGATCCCTGAACTGTCCTGTGTTAACCTAATATAACTTTATTTACACATATAATAAATTCATGCACATTCCAGCAGCTCCACAGTCACGCGTCCACTCTCACCTATCATCATGGTGGAGAAAGACACAGTCTGGCTGAACTGTCTCTCAATGAACTTGGCCATGAAGGTGGCGAGGCCGGCCAGCAGCGCTGCCAGGTTGACCTGCGCCAGAACCACCAGCAGGTAGATGGGGCTCCGCAGGGTTCGCAGAGCGATTCGAGGAAAACCTGAGGGACAGTGGTGGACAGTAAGACGGATGAGGGACGATGGATTTAGACATTGTCCCTAAAATTTCACAGCACAATATCCAGCATTTCAGGATATCTTAAAATCTCACCACAATGCAAAGATGAACGTGGTGCAATTTGGACCAAAAAACTTTGAATAAACAGATGAACATCTCTGTCCATATGACCAGGGTCACACTGCAAGCAGCAGCACTAGAAGGCAAACAATCCGTCATGTGGTCTGAATGAAAATGAGTTCCCTGTTAGAGGTGAAATTAGCTCCCTGTCAGTGGTAGAACCAGTTCCATGTCAGGGGGACATTAGTTCCCTGTTAGTGGTAACAATGGTAACTGATTAGCCAACCATTGGACCATGCATGCACTCCACAGTCACACCCACGAGATTTACACTAGTAGAATTCAAATTTTATTAAATAATTCTGGTCATGGTGCTTAAATATTAAAAAAAAAAACACTTGGAAAATGTGTCCTTCCTCAAGTCCACATCTTTCCATTATTAGCAGAAATGTTAAGACACAGACGTCAAAGCCAAAGCTGCTGTCAGGGTTCCTCCATCTTTTCAAAAGTCCCTGTGCCCCCGTGACCTGTGTTCTCTGTCGATGGCCTCGGCTGCAGCCTCATCATCAGACAGGAAACAGAAGAGGAAATAGAGACTCTTACTTTTGAGGAACTGAAGGAGGGAGACTTCCTGTAGCGGGGTCGTCTCCTGCTCCTGCTGCTGCTTACAGTCTGTTGGCCTCGACTCGACATCGTCTGCGCCGTCCTGGACAAATATGGAAGCAGAACATCACATGCTGGACTGCAGATTTCAAAACCACTGAGTCTGCAGCCGCTGATTCTTTGAGGGAGTCTGCTGGAGCCCCGCAGGCTGCAGAGGTTTACATACACGGGTCTGTGAGACACTTTAGATAAATGTGTCCTCTGAATGCCTCATGATGAACTGTTGTAACAGCAGACACCAATCACTGCAGATCTTTATGGGAAACACATTACTCATGTAACAAAGATTTATTTATGCTAAAGTCAGTTTTGTTGAGCTTTAACCTGAGACAGGAGATAAAACTGATCACAGGAAGATAACTGAACTCTTCATCACATGTTCAGAGGTCCTGACATGGTGGTCTGAGCCAAACAATGTTATCAGGATTCTCTCTTGTTTATGTCATAGATTACAGCCTGTGACAGATGTTCATCAGCCTGGAGCTGAGCCTGGAGGTACACTGATCTACGTTCCAACCCTGACTCAGGGCGGCAGCTGAAAATGGTTTTCTTGGCAGCAAGTTTCCTTTACGCAGATACGGCTTCGTTACGGCTGCTGGCGATCCACACCGCCAATAAATGGCTGGACTCAAAATTAATTTTTAATTTGTTCCTGATGGCTCCATTCTGTGGATCGTGAAAGAAGGAGAGGAGGAGGAAGATGGCCGTTAGACCCCTGAGATCATGATTGATTGATTGATTGTTTTTTAATGCAGCTAAATGAACCACATGAGTTCCTGCAAGTCTCCTGAGTTTGTTCTGTGCTTAGAAGATCTGCTTTTAGCTTCCAAGCTCCAACGACCTGGAATTCTTTACAAAGCACCTTAAAAATAAATAGTTTGGTGCCCAAAATGAGTTTAAAGGGATAGTTCACCCAAAAATGAAAATACAGTCATTATCACCTCACCCTCATGCTGATTGAAGGTCAGGTTCAGTCATGTTAATCGACAAAACACTGCTGGAGTTTCACAAGAAAACAGGATCTCCCAAACTATTTAAGTTAATGGTGACCAGTTTTCAAATGGTAAAAGCAACCAAAAAACAGCATAAAATGCCTCCATGCTGCTCGTCTGCTGTAATCCAAGTCTCCTAAAGTCCCAACATGCCAAGTTGATTAAAACATGTTATTTCCACCATGTTTTTGTCCTGAATCTTCACTGTAGATCTTTAGCTTGGAGCCACGTTCACGTGCACACTGTCTGAACTGAGTGTGTGTGGTGTGACGGTGTGCAAACAGCATGTCGGGACTTTAGGAGACTTGGATTACAGCAGACGAGCAGCATGGAGACATTTCTGTTTGAAAACTGGTCACCATTCACTTCCACTGTTTGGGAGATTCTGCAACACTGTTTTCCTGTGAAACTCCAGCAGAGTTTTGTGGACTGAAAAACTAAATCTGACCTTCAGTTGGCATGAGGGTGAGGAGATAATGACTGAATTTTCATTTTCAGTTCTGTAACTGATAAAAGCTTGTGACTTCTGCAGAGTCATTTGACCTGAGAGTGAAGCTGATTGTTCTCTTTCACACTGAAGACAAAAGCCACATGTTAGAGGGTGTCAGCGGGTTTTTGTCCAGTGTAAAATGGGCTTAAGGGGATAAAATGATGGCATTTTATATCAACAGGTCAAAGGTCAGCTTTGACTGTTCAGCTCTCTAACAGTCCTGTAAAAGTTGGGTCGAGGGGATGAGGGGTGTAACAATAATTTAAAGTAACCAGAGAAAAAGGAAGAGGGGAAAACTTTTTTAAAAATTAAGTTAACTTCAAATTATCTAAAGTCAACAATACAGCAATAAATGTTAACTTAAAATTCTAAATCCATCCATCCATCCATTTTCTGTAACCCCTTATTCCCGCTTATTAAAGGGTCGCGGGCTGCTGGAGTCTATCCCAGCTGACACTGGGTGAGAGGCGGGGTTCACCCTGGACAAGTCGCCAGTTCATCACAGGACTGACACATAGAGACAGACGACCACTGACACTCACATTCACACCTACAGACAATTTAGAGTCACCAATTAACCTGCATGCATGTCTTTGGACTGTGGGAGGAAGCCGGAGAACCCGGAGAGAACCCACGCAGACATGAGGAGAACATGCAAACTCCACACAGAAAGACCCTGATCCAGCTGGGGGATCAAACTCAGGACCTTCTTGCTGTGAGGTGACAGTGCTGACCACTGCACCACCATGCCGCCAAAATTATAAATCAGAAAAGTAAGTAAAAGTATTCCTGTTAAAAACTACTCAGAGTATTAGTTACTTTTTAACTGTTGATGTTTAATACGTCATCAATAGCAGACTTTTAGTCAAAGGAGATTCTGTTTCTCCCAATCTCAAAATTTGCACATTTTTCTTAACCGATAGTTGAAAATGCTAACAATCAGTTAATCAATTAATTAAGCATTTATAAGATACAAAACCAATAATGTTTTTCTTGTTTTTAAATTGTTTCTGGGGAGTTTTTGTTTTTCTAATTTTAAATTTAATTTTTTAAATTTTTTTGTAGACTATTGATTTTAATTTATTATATTCTTAGCAGTGATTAATCGATTAATGATTAATCATTAACCATTAACATCCCTATTCCAGACCTGTGCTGCTGCAGTGTTTACTTTTTCATCCATACGACCTGATTTTCATTGGCTCGTTTGTGATCAGATCACCTGATTGGCTACTAAAATGCAGATGAAAAGTTTGGATATTGATTCAACTTGTACTCAGTAATTATAATTTTAAAAGTAACTAAGTAGATTACGTAGCATAACACACACTTAAGTACAAGTAAAAGTACCCCATAAAAATACTAAACTACAGTAACTTGAGTATTTGTAATTAGTTACTTCCACCCCTGCAATAACACACACAGGACAACGAGTGTCTTTGCTAGCCAGGGCGGCTAACGAGACACACAGCACACAAAAGACAACGAGCTGTCCAGCCCGCCACTGCAGGACGAGTCTGCAGACTGACCCACTGCAGACTGTCCTGTTCTGCTGCAGACTCCCTGCTTTTAAGCGCCAGCAGCAAGGAGGGGGAGGTGCACAGCAAACAGCACACTCTGTGGCACGTAACATAAGTCTCTACATCAAGACATGTCACGTAAAAAAAAAAAAAAAGGGGCACATAACAAGACATCAGATGGTTTGGTGCTGCTGAACCGTGCAGTGAAATCAGTTTGCAGTTTGCGGAGGAGTGTTGGCTCCGTCACAAAAACTCATTAACTGTTAATGTTTTTCTAACAGAGACGAAGCGCCAGCAGGTTGCTCAACACACTGATATGAAAAACACACAACAGCAACTGCAGCCAAAGTTCAGCTGAGCTGAGCCAAAGCTCAGAGTTACTTTCAGTTTTAAAATCATGTTACAAGAAAGACTTTCAGCAAAGACCTCAAACCTGAAAACTGCCCTAAGATCAAACTCATGGTTTTAGGCAGCCCTCTTGAACTTTGATCGACATTTTACAGACTAAACAACTGATCGATTAGTGGGAAAATAATTGCCAGATTAATCACTAGTTGAAAAATAGGTCAAACATGTGAAAACAAGTGGAGTGCTTCACATGTTTTCAAGTTTGGACATATTTTTCAACTGACAAGATTAATTAATAGATTTCATTATTTTTCAGATTTTTTTTCTGAGTTTTTTACATCTATATGTAAATGAAATGTCTGGATGTTAATTCAAATTGTACTCAGTACTAAACTATGATTGTAAAAGTAACTAAGGAGATCTTACTATTTGTGATTAGTTACTTCCATGATCTTTTTTGGAAAGTACTTTCGACTCCACTATATTTCTAGGAAGGTTGTCGTTCCTCGTTACTTTTAGACGAAGCAGAGCTTTGAAGTCAGCTGCTGCTGTTTTTTCTTTTCTAAAATGTGATTGGTCACATGCTGTGTTCCTCACAGAAGGAAACCAATCACAAACCAATCACCCGCTCTCAGCTGGACTGATGTAAAAGCAGACATATGTCATTCAGACGCTCCGTAACAAGAACAAACAAGCTCCTCCTCTTTCATTCAAACAAAGCTCACGATGGTGACGACTTGCATTCAGTATCAACAGTGAATCCTGAACTGTTTGGATCTGAAAGATGCCAGAAAAACTCCAAAGTTGGATTTATTCAGAGGGCTGAGGCCAGGTGAACTGAGGCAACACACACCGTCCTGCACACACACACC
Organism: Lutjanus erythropterus; assembly: GCA_020091685.1. Lineage (NCBI taxonomy): Eukaryota > Metazoa > Chordata > Actinopteri > Lutjaniformes > Lutjanidae > Lutjanus > Lutjanus erythropterus. The sequence goes on along the minus strand of CM034601.1, from coordinate 1,010,775 downwards.
GTCCTGCACACACATCATCCTGCACACACACCGTCCTGCACACACACCGTCCTGCACACACATCGTCCTGCACACACATCATCCTGCACACACACCGTCCTGCACACACATCGTCCTGCACACACATCATCCTGCACACACATCGTCCTGCACACACACCGTCCTGCACACACACATCGTCCTGCACACACATCGTCCTGCACACACACCGTCCTGCACACACACCGTCCTGCACACACACACCGTCCTGCACACACATCGTCCTGCACACACACCGTCCTGCACACACACCGTCCTGCACACACATCATCCTGCACACACACACCGTCCTGCACACACACCGTCCTGCACACACACCGTCCTGCACACACATCATCCTGCACACACACACCGACCTGCACACACATCGTCCTGCACACACATCGTCCTGCACCAACCTGCACACACACCGTCCTGCACCAACCTGCACACACACCAACCTGCACACACATCGTCCTGCACACACACCAACCTGCACACACACCATCCTGCACACACACCGTCCTGCACCGACCTGCACACACGCCAACCTGCACACACACCGTCCTGCACACACATCGTCCTGCACACACATCGTCCTGCACACACACCGTCCTGCACACACATCGTCCTGCACACACACCAACCTGCCGAACATCGTCCGGCACACACACCGTCCTGCACCGACCTGCACACACGCCAACCTGCACACACACCAACCTGCACACACACTGTCCTGCACACACACCGTCCTGCACACACATCTTCCTGCACACACACCGTCCTGCACACACACCGTCCTGCACCAACCTGCACACACACAATCCTGCACACACCAACCTGCACACACACCAACCTGCACACACACCATCCTGCACACACACTGTCCTGCACACACACTGTCCTGCACACACACCATCCTGCACACACACCGTCCTGCACCAACCTGCACACACACCATCCTGCACACACACTGTCCTGCACACACACCGTCCTGCACACACACCGTCCTGCACACACACCGTCCTGCACACAGTCAGGACTGTCAGAGGACCTGTCAGAGCCGCTGAGGTAACAGAAATTCAGGGCATTTTTTACATTTTCCATCCTGTTCACAGGAATGATTGTGAAAAAATATCCCCGTGGTAAATCATAGTGGTGTGTATCTGACTGACTGAGACTGATTCAAAACGGATCTCGATACGTTCAACCATACAATATATCTTAGAAATCTTTAAATGGCCAACAATTCAGTTTGATACGATTCAGTTCTGTCACGATACGATATGATGCAATACATGACAATGCAATGTGTGAATCTTTACATTTTGATTCAGTTAACGCTCCATCTGTAGAGTGCTGTTAGCTGCAAAAAGAAATCCTGATAGTTTTATTAAATATAGTAACAGAGAGAAGGAGACATCACAGTGATGTTTACATCTCATTATGAGTCTCGTGTGTAAATGAGATCCTGTAGTCTGAATGAGAATCAGTGAACAAACTTTAAAACTGTTTAAAATGTGAGTGTTTCATATTCAGAGTGCTGTGGTTCAGATCAGTGTGGAGGAACAGTGAAGTGTTACCTGCTCTCACAGTCACATGACGTCTCTGTGGTCAGACTCGTGTCTCTGTTCTCTGCTGTCAGACATGTTTTACATCAATCATCTGCAGCAGAGTTTCTCATCTTTCTTACGAAACATAAACTTATTCTACACTTAAGTGTTATGAAAGTTTGGTGGTGCGACGAGGTACAATGTCACTTCTGTCGCTGTTTTCAGCGCCCTCTGTTTTAAGTAAATGAAGAGGAGACACAGGAGACAGAGGGACGAGGGAGCGCTTGTTTTTGTGATCGCAGCAGCAGGCGTCCAGTGAGGGCGGTGCAGGCAGAGACAGCAGGAGAGAGAAGACGGAGGAAAGTTAACAGCAGCAGCTTCCTGATGTGAAAAATGAAACATATGTGCGTCCTGATGAGATGTATCGATACGTTAGAGCTGCATCGATTTGTTTCTGAATCATGTTCAGCTTTTTACCGATGCAGGTCGTCTGAACCGATGCACTCGTATCTAACACATTAAAGTCTGATGCATCAGATGCATGAGTGAATCATTACACCTCTAGTAAATCATAATTATTACATAAAAAGTAATAATGATGACATGCAGGTTGAAATTATTATTATATTAACTGTGGCTTTTATCCCATAATTATGACTTTTTATCATAATTTAGACTTTTTATCTCATATTTCCAATATTTTATTTCATAAACATGATTTACCACAGGGATTATCTTTTCTCTCACTGATAGAAAGGGGCTTCCATACATATCTTTTGTTGCTAACAAATTTTTAATGACATTTGATTGAGTATTTCCAACTTACTTTAATAAAAAATACCAACATGGAAACAGCACGTGTGTCTATCACATTGGCAAAACACAAGTTGTCAACAGCTGCTCATATAAAAATATTGATCTTAGTCACTTTAACTTTTTAAACTTTCACTTTTTATTTCATTTGAAAGTTGTTCCCCTGTTTCCTGATGTCTTGTCTCTCTTGTGCTACAGAAAGAAGAATTTTCTCCTTCTGGGCATTAATAAAGTCTCTCCCATTATTTTCTGGCATGTTCTGCATTTTGATGCAGATTAAAAACATTTTCTGTCATAAAAATAAAGACCGACTGCTTTAACATTTTACATCACTGTAATGTTGATGCCTGCAAATCAAGACATTTTTAAATTGGTTCATCTTAAAATTCCTCCTCCTGTGTCTGCTGTGTCATTAAATCGTCTGCATGTTGCCCTTTGACCCCAGCTGATCGTTGTCACATTATCATCAGCAGAGTTCACAGCTTCTAATGATCGACTGCTCTGCTGTGAGTCGAGCAGGAACATCTGCTGAGTCACTGCAACTTCCAGTTTATTGTTCACGTTTACATGTGAGTCATCATTACATCTAAGAAACTGTAGAGACAAATTGTCAGGTATATTTATAAGACTGGGCGACTGAAACCAGATAAATAAGTGAAATCATTTTTCTTTGGATGTTTAGATGAGCTGAGACTGATGCTGTTGTTTTCATTTTACTGTTTTGTCACGTCTGCAGGCCTGTACGCTTTGCATTTCTCTACATGTTGAAGTGCTGCACATGTGGCTCTAAGACGACCGATACGCCGTCTCATGAGTTTGGACAGTGGTGTCTTTTTTGTCGTCTTTCAAAACACATAAAACACAAGAGCAAACGTGAGGAATGAATTTAATGTTATCTACTCTAACGTAAGCTGCATACATGTGCAGCATGTGCAGCTAACTAGCTTACTAGCTGCAATAACGTTAGCTCCAGCAGTGTTGTGTTAGACATCAAATGTTAGCATGTATGGCTAACTAGCTGACTGGCTGCAGCAGTGTTAGCTCCAGATGAACTTGTACTGAAGAGACACAGCTGCAGAGTTTTGATCAGGTCGGACTGTTTGTGCTCACCTCTTTGGGCATGTTTCTGGGGAAGAACAGGTACGGTAATGCAGCGAGGAAGAGGAGGCAGGATGCCACCAGGAAGCCGAGCCACCACGCTCCCACCCAGCGCAGATCCTTATGGTTCAACACGATCTCATCTGGAGACACAAGGGAGCACAAGTCAGTCATGAAACACAGACTGAACTCTAACAAATCGGTTTAGATCAATCAATAATTAAACGCAGGTGTGCATCATCACGTTTCACACATAGAATTAAATTTAGAGTCAGAAAAATAAGAAAACAACATGTGGCCGAAGATCACGATGGTTCATCTGCTGTGCACAGCAGCTGCTTCTGACCAAAGAAAAAAACAGAATATGGAATCTGTCTCAGCTCAGTATCATGACTTGACTTTTATTACGAATAACAGATCAGCGCCGTTTCATGGGAACTGTCTTGTTTTATCTTTTTATCTTGTTATGTGTAATATACACTGATGGATAAGCACTGATAAAACAATAATTCCCCTAAAATGCATTAAAACTAAAGAGCCTGTTAAATATAAGGAGTATAAAGAACAGTTAGTTTAAATGTAGAAAGTAAGAGCAACAAGTTATCAGACAAATAAAAACTGACCTGAAAAATCTACTTGAGTAGAGGAACAAAGTATTTGTATTTACGTCTCACCTCTGATTATCACATGAGACAAAGAAAATCATCAGATTTTCACAGTGTAGAAGCTTTGAACAGTGAATGTTTGACTTGAAAAATCTCTCACAATGATATGAGTATCAAAATAGTTGCTAATTATTATTTTTCAATTTCCTAAAAACATAATCGATTAATTATAATTTTACTAACTTTGAACATTTAACTCTTGTTCTGGTTTTTCTGTGTGGATAATAATGCTTTAGAAAAACAGAATATTTTATTTTACAGCTACTATAAAGAGTTTAGTTTCAGTTTCATATTGATGCCTCTGTATGACCTATTTAAGTTAATATGACTATCCATGAGAGATTTTTCTGTTGAGTTATTCTAAATTTATGCCGCCGTGTCACTTTCTCCTTGAAATCAGACGAAACCAGCCTGTCTTTACTTCTTCACAGACAGTGAGTTGTATGTTAGCCAGTTTAAAAGAAGACATTATATTTCGGTTGTTACAGTGGAAACTCTACCACTTTTGTCCACAGAGGGCTCCAAAATCAACAAAATATGAAAATTAATAAAATATGAATGGCTGTAAAGAAATAAATCTAAATCTAAATGAATCTGCTTCAGTGAAGACGAGACTGTCTTCTGTGAATATATTTCAGTTCTTGCCAAACTGAACATCTGCCATCAACCAATAAAACAGCACGTTGACTATTCATGAGTCACAAACTGTCAGCATCAATGAGTGACCTGCTTAGCAATAAAATCCTGGTTTATATCCAGAACAAAGATCAACTGAGTCACACAATGATCCTCAATCTTTTATTGACACTTAGGTAGACTCACACACACACACACACACACACACTCACACACCCACACACATTTTCACAGTCGTACTCGTGGGGACTGACTAGAACATGCATTACGAGGACTTTTTTTTCTTACAGTTTTTTACGATTGCTTGCACACTAAAATGGTGAAACCTGACACTCAAGGAGCAAAATCTCAGCCCAGATCTGCACAACTATAAGATTATTCTCAGCCTCACACTTTCTGCAAAACACACTTCTCTACATTAGACACAGAAATGTGACATGATGTCACGTGTTCGCCCGTTCATAGCTCTGACTTTCAAAATACCAAGCATTAAACCAACTGGTCGAACACGGCCGTCAGGTCAGGTTTACCAACACTAAAACTCACCAATCAGGCTCAAGCAGGATAGAAAGTTCAGACATTTTCAAGAAGAGCTCGGGTGAAATGCAACTAACTTTCCAACCAGTGATCACTCTGGCAATCTACTTTCCATTAATCAATTAGAAAATATTATATATATATTATATATATATTCACATTTAAGAAACTGAAATCAGAGAATTTAAGCTTTTTTTTTCTCAAAGATTTGCTCAAAAAGATCAATGATGATCTGATTAATCAGTGTCATGAAGAAACCAATATAGGACATCTTAAGCCTCCTTCATACATGAGAGAAAACAAGTGCATACATACATACACACATTTAAAATACTTTATTAAAGGTAACCTGCAGATATAAATCTTAAAGTTGGAGAATTTCTTCCATAATCTTTAATCTAAGATCCTGTGACCCACCTGTGGGTCACGACCCAGTGTTTGGGAATGACTGCCCTACACTGTTGTTTTTGACACACATTTCTATGTTTGTAGCAACGCCATGTACGCTGTCCTGTGATTTTACATGCATTTTGATTTGTCTATACATCCTGTAATGGACACAAAGTTTTGACCAGATCCAGCTATAGGTGAAGAGATTACGCTTAGAATTTTTATATTTCATGTTTTCTTTTTGTCTTCACAAATGTTTTTACTATGTCAGTGTTTTAAATTCTATTTAGAATCTGTTCTGCTTTTCAAAGCAAAATACAACCTTTGGAAATACATGGATTTATTGGTTGATTTTATATTGTGGAGAGAACAAAATGAGACCTGTTTTCAAAATCGTCCTAAAGCAGTCATATAAAACTGTAAAAAAAAAAAAAACTAACCTGAACATAAACTTAATGTAACTTCAACACTAAAATTAAACCTCACCCCTCAAACAGCCATTTGAACAGGTGAACACCTCACAAAGCTGGAAGCCCGAAAAAAATGTCCTAAACCAACAAATTCCACATGCATGCATTAACACACACAAAGTCCTGCCTGCACTCACACACACACACACACACACACACACACACACACACACACACACACACACACACACACACACACACACCATCATGTGCACCCATACGCTGACTTGCACAATGACCTCCTCCCTCCATTCACACACCCACCATGGTATAAGGAAATATGTTTTTGTTTGAACAAGCCTCTAAAGAAAGTCAAGATCCATTAAACTTGGAGGTGTCACACAACCAGAGCGTCTAAGTTTCACTGAACATCAACAAACTGTCGACTCCTGGAACTGATTCTGAAATATGATGTGAGCTTCTGTTGATGGTGCAGAGAGTGTGAAGATGCATGTAGTCAACTTTCACATCAGCTTCTGTTCCACCAGACTTCCTGCTGAAGCTGAAAACTCCTTCTGTGTACGTTCATGATGACAAATCTGGATACAGCAAATCTAATTTCACGTAACACAACTAAATTAATTATTTATTTAAAGACACTGTCACCAGGTGGTCTGCCGTGTTCAGATGAGCTCAGTTCAGTTCACATCACATCAGTTTTATTTTAGATTTGAAATAGATTTCCTCCTGGCAGGGACACTGGAGTCTATATAATGATGTTGTCCTGAATGGTGGACAATATTCATATTTTTGTATTTATTTGATTTCTAAATCTAAAGTTACTTTTAAGTAAATTCAGATTATTAATATCTTAGACAAGTAGCATAAAACCTTAAGTAACATTCTTAGATACTACAGCAGTAATGTGATTACTTTGAGATGTGCTTTTATTTGAGACCCCGTGCCTCCACCAAGGGGACAATGGTAACGCTCTGACTTCTTGCATGAAGTTTAATATTACAGTCTTGTTCTTATTGATGAAAATATATTAACAGGATTATTATTATATCTCAAAATAACGACTTAATACCTTAAAATAATGACTGAATATTTAAGTCACTCTGAAAAAGTTTGCCATCATTTTGAGTTTAGAAGACATTATCATCATTATAATTTGTGTGACTTGAGCTAAAAACAATGTATCATCTTATTTTTACATGTGGGTTTTATTTTTGCATCTTTGCACTTTGAGCTGCATTGCTTGTATGAAATAAAAAATATTATTATTATCATTATTAGTCTAAGGTTCAGTATGAATCTGAGAACATTTTTGTAAATGAGGCCTGTGGTCGCACCAGATCAAGTCAGTGGATGTTCAAAAACAACACACAGGGCTGCAGGGGGAGTGTTGCTTCAGACAGTGAGACAATGAAAAACAATCCAGGAAGTTCAGCTGGAGTCACTACTGCATGATTCTGAAGATTTGTCAGGAACCAGAACATTTCACACAGGTTTGTGTTACTCACTGGAACACACCGGAAAGTTTCACAATGGTAATTTTTTTTCCTGTTTTTGGGACAATCGTTGGTTAAACAGTAGAAATATGTTTTATGTTAATCATGTTACAAAGTAAATTGTGTAAATATGTTTATGTTATTATTATTTTGGTAATCTGGTATTCTGGTATTATATAATATTTCCACATTAAAATATCTAAAAACAACTGGATCTATGTTACATATTTTGTTTAAACATGTACTTACATTATCACAGATGATTCCAACAGTGTTCAAACCACAGAAATCTGCCAATTCCTGCTGAAACTGACTCGTCGCTAAGCCCCGCCCTCCTTATTTACTGTTGCTACTCCTGCTAAACTTCACCAAATGTAAATTGGGAGTAGCTGCTGAAACACGAGGTCTGTGATTCCTTTGAGAAGTAAACTAAAGTGGCCTCTCATTTCTTGCTGACAACGGTGGATTTTGTGGCTAAAATAATGTCTCACAAACAGATTTCATGAGTGTAGCTGGCTGATGTAAGCTAATGCTAATGCTAATGCTAACTTGACTTGAGTCAGCTGAGAGTCTCCAGCTGATGTTTTAATGTTTCCATCTGACACGTTTTAAAACCAGAACCCTGTGAAAGTGTTTATGTAAAGTTAGCTAACAGCTGCGTACATGATATAACATTAATGCTAACAGACTGAGGCTAAAGCTAGCTTACATCTCAGCTAACATTGGTCAGATGGTGAAATACAGCAGGTATATCTACATGATAGATGACAGAAATACACTCATTAACGTGGGAAAAGGAAGAGCAGGGACTCGATTAGTGCAGCGGACCTTGAGACGGGTCACCCAGCCAGACCAGCTGGACCACGATCACTGTATAAATATCCTCATGGTAAGTCATAATTATTAGATTAAATGATTATTATTTTTTATTAGATTCTATTTAAAAGAAAAGTCAGAATTTTGACTTTTTATCTAATAATTTCAACTTTTTGTCTCATAATTTTTACTTGTGTGTTCTTCAGTCTGTGAGCGACCATCCTGCAGCTGCTACACTCTGATTAGGCAACACAGCACTTTGTTGGATGATGTTGGTGTTTCGTAACAGAAAAAGTTGAGCTTGGTTCAACTTCTGTTCCGGATGATCCTGTTTCTGTCTGCCAGATCTGCTTCACCTCGACTCACTTCATTTAAATTAATGAAGGGGTTTATGTTTTTTTCACAAGGAGCTCAAATTGGTCTGAACACAGTGAAAGGTTGTAGCTGCAAAACCCTTGAGTTAAAAGAACTGAATTTATCACTCATATATTCACATGTCAAACTCAAATTGGTTGTTTCTAAAGATTTACAGTCTTACTCAGTCCTTCCAGGATTTTGCAGACTGTTTTGGGGATTGTTGCAACATTTCTCAAAAATTGTGATGCATTTTGCAATGTTTTATCCATTGCTTGCAATGAAATTGGAAGCATGAGAAAATTGCAAAACCTGAGCTTTCTGTGTGTATAACCCAGAAAAAATGAAAGGCAGCTTGTTCCAAGAAGAACATACTTTACCAAAAAGGCTCAGGATTACAAAAAAATCAAAAAGAAGCACAATCTTTTTGCAGATAAAGCTCAGTCAAAACAGCAAGCACAAAATTACAAAATATAGACGTGCAAAGAGTGTTGAAAAAAGTCAGTAACAATGACAGACCTCATCAGAGTTGGAACTACAATGATTGGTCAAATTTGTGGGAAAGTTGCAGGTTGTGCAGAATTCACAGGGATTAGTTGAATCTGCATGAATTGTTGTGATCCTGGAGGGACTGTTTACTTTATCATCAGGAGTAAAATATGTCCTCTAAACATTTGATCAATGTCAGATCCCTGGTTTCAGATTGCTACCCTGTTGCAGCATTGTTGTTCACTCGGCGTGAACACCCTGAGGGCCGAGCGCTGCTGCTGCACGTCCGTTTCCCACGTGAATGAAAAGAGGTCAGGCAGGCAGTGAAGTGACTGTTTGCTTTAAAGAAACCTGTTAAACAAACACGCAGAAGCCTCTGAACCAAAGTGACTCAGTGCTGAACTATGAGATCCATGTCTGCTGTCATACAGCTATTTCATGTCTCTGATATGGACCTGGATGTCTGTTGAGAAATATTCACTGAAATCTCAGACTGGACTGAGAAGGTTTGCTTGTGAATGCATTCAATAGATTTTTTTTTTTTTTATCACTTTAGGATATCTTTGATATTTTACCTTCATTTTAATCCATTTGTAGCATCTGAGTTGTCATTGCTGCTATAAAAGGGTGTTCTGACTTGGACTTGTCTCTGTCTCAGGGGTGTTCTGACTTGGACTTGTCTCTGTCTCAGGGGTGTTCTGACTTGGACTTGTTGGTTGGTTGTATAGATTCTGACTTGATTCAGTCTTGGTGGTATTTTTGACTCAAACTTGTCTCGATCTTACAAGGTTTTTGACTTGGACTTTTTTCATTCTTGTGTCTTTTTTGACTTGTCTAGTGTTTGTTTTTGTTTTTTTTAAAATAAATATATATTTATAATTTTGCGGCTCACACTTCATTTTCTCTTTGCTGACTAACAACCAAACATAGTTTGTGTGTGTAGTTTTATGCAGAAATGTGTGCATAACTTTGTGAAATATTTTTTAATTTGTATTTGTGATCAATAAAGAAACGTTTCAGCAGATTTATGTAGTTTAGTCTTCTGTCATGTTTTAAACTGACTAAGTGAAACTGTATCACAGTTTAAATTAAAAACAAAGAGATGAAGAATGTTTCTGGGGCGTTTTTTTGTTTGTTTGTTTTTCTTGGTTCTTGATTTGGTCTCAGAAACATATGGAAGACAGCATGAATGTTATTTCCTTTAACTTAATGTCAGTTATTTGTCTTATTCAGCAGCAGCTCTGTGTCCTGTTTTTATAGCTGCCACTGAGGAAATGAGCAACATTCATCAGTTTTTTACTGTTTCTACTTCACACTTGAACAGACTGAAATCTTTAAGTGTAAGTGGCTGCCACATACAGGAAGTGCTCCCTGTCCTCTTAAAGTAAGTGTTATAAATAAGCTGGACTTAATGCAGCGTGTCAGTGCAGCTGTGTCTCCTCACCTTTGGATAACTTGTCAAAGTCGACGTAAAAGCGCAGCATGAGGGAGCCGGTGATGAAGCCGAGGGCCGGGCCGATGGAGGTCACAGCGAGGAGGATGCCTGAAAAACACCAGCAGGAAAAAACCCTGTGAACACCAACAAAATCTGACTGCTGCTGTCAGAAGAGAAACTGAGGTTTGATTGAAACACCTTCTGGAACGGTTATTAACATTTTCTGAAGGTTTAGTTGGAGATCTTATTTGTCATATAATCTAAAAAAACAACTTCTTAAAAATGACAAACCACCATCACCCAAGTCATAATATGTGCGTACGTGCGCTCCACCTGCTTTCACATGTTTGGACCAACTGGTGATCAATCATTTTTCCACTAATCAATTAGTTATTTGGGTCAGTTAATGATGGAAATTGATTAAGTAATCCTGTCACAATCTTGTCAATTGAAGAATAGGTCCAAACGTGAAAACAGGTGGAGCACACGGACGTACTAGTGATCAACTAGTGATCAATCTGGCAATATTTTTCCACTAATTGATTAGACTAAATGAAGAGTAACTTTGTGTGATTACGTTTAATCTCCTCTGTGGACCAGCCTCAGACTGGTGCCATGGAGCCAATAAAAAACAGGTTTGTTCTGTCAGCAGAGAGGCTGCAGATGGACCTGCACACGCTGCACTGAGGCTGTTAACATGAAGTCAGGCCTGTTCTCAGTTCGTTCTTACATGCTTTCATTTCATTTAATGATGCACAGATCAACTTCTGTAACGAGCACGACGTGGAGCTGCCGGCGTGGAAAATATTACACAGCGTAAAGAAATGCTCGTGTTAAAAGGAAAATGGAACGATTCCATCCGTGCCAGCTGGAAATCATGACCAGGAAGGAGTTTTACACCGCTGTTATTTAACAGAGTTTGTGAGGAGAATAACGATAACAATAACAATAATTTTTACATCCTGCACATCTCACTGAATATGGAACTTGGAGACCCATGGGGAGAGGAATGGGAGGGGAGGGAGGGATCGCCACAGGTCTTTTGTTTTCATTTTGTATTACCCCATGTACGGACATAAAATGTCAATAAAAAGTTGACCACAAAAAAAAACAATAGCAATAATTTTTAATAATTTTCATATGTTTTTAATCAGAGCAGGAAGTGAGACCATGCAAGTTGTTGTAGTTTTCCATTATTCTCTATAATTCTAATTTTTATGACTGGAGCTTCTCACATTTATTCACTTTCCTGATCATGACTGGACTGTTTGAGTAAATCATGACTCAGCGTTTCCTCGGCGGGCTCACCGAGGTACAGCGGCGAGTTCTTCTTGCTGGCGTAGTCGTCGATGTAGGAGATGCCGAAGGGCTGGATGGGAACGGCTCCGATACCCAGCAGCAGCTGCCCCAGCAGCAGCAGCGGGTACACCACCTGCTGGGCGGGGCTCTCCTGCTGGCTGCAGCTCTGATTGGAGGGTGAGGTGGCGAGGGTGCTCTCTGATTGGCAGAGGCCAGAGCTGTTATCTCCTGAGGCTGCTGGGAAACAGAGAGAAAGTTTTTCGTCTACAAACGTTATATGTATTACACAGAGAAAAAATACTTCCAAGTTTTCTTGTTGTCGAGCTAAAATAGTTGCAGGCAGATAATTGAACATGTGTCAGTTTTATATCTTTATATCAGGTTATTATGTCTTTATATCAGTCCTGACCTCCGATTTGCACTTTGACCTTATTTGGAAGTTCCTGTTGTCTGCCTATTGGGTCATACAAAAGCAAAAGGCAGTAACTAGTAGTTTCTGTCCAGCTTCGACCCCCTGATTTCTGTAACGTGACATTAAACCATGACATATATATAACATATGTCATATGTCATATGTCACATGACATATGTGGTTGGTTTTGACACTGGCTGTCATGAGACCATTAAATGTCCTGAATATTTTCCTTTATCTCAGCTACAGTGTTGGAGTTGTCATAAAGACTGAATGTTATGTTAGGAATACAGTAGTGAGGGGATTTACAGAGTCTTGGTGGACAGAGTGTAGCTGCTGTTAGCTTGATTAGCCACGCAGCTAACAGCCTTATTAGGTGACTTAACCCTGGACTCCTCGGATCCAAACCTGACAAGAAAACCACCTTGGTTCTGTATTCCCTGTCATCAACCTGCTGCCGCTGCCAGTCCCAGTCCAGCCGTGTTCAGTGGGAGCTCCCAGTCCCAGAGTCAGTGAGCTGTTATCTGCTCTTATCGAGGCTTTTTGGAGACACATTTCAAACTTAAAGACCAGTCCTCCAGTTGGAAACGAAAGTCATGTTCCCAATTGGCAAAAGTCTGATTTTTGGGTCACTAGTCAGGGTCAGAGTAAGTTTCTAGAAAGTGAATGTAAATATATGTAATGCATGTGTGTGTGTGTGTGTGTGTGTGTGTGTGTTTGATCTCACAGCTGACGCGGTCGGTGTACTCATACGGTCCGCTCAGGAAGTGCGGCATTGCCATCAGCAGTGAGGCCAGGCAGGCCAGCAGAGCTCCGCCCCCAATGAACCGCGGCCGGTGAACTCGACTCCCGAAGAAACTCACAAAGACGATGAGGATCGTGTTTCCCACCTGGAAACAAAAAAAACCCAAGAAGATTTATCTGACAGTAAAGAAGAACGAGAATCCGCTCTCATTTTTCATGAGTTCAAGTCAAAGATCTCAGACTTCTTCTGCGCTCACAAAAGGTTTATACCTATCAGATTTTGGGGGCTGAATAAACAGATGTTAAGACATTTGCCGACAAAATCTGAGAGAAATAAACCTTTTGAGTGGACAGAAGAAGTCTGAGATGTTTTACTTTAACTTGTGACAAATGGGAGAAAAAAAAAGAGTTGTGTTTATATGTTGACTGAGTGTAAAATGATTTTGTTTCCAGTGGTGGAGAGCTGCTGGGTTTACATGAGGTCATTATGTACTGATAAGAATAATTCAGTTGGAAACACGTAACAGGAGAGTCAATGAAGTACCTTTTTTTTTAATCTTGTGATCATAATATAAAAACATATCAAGTTACTGGTTCATTTTTGATACTTTGGGTCTGATTTACTGAGATCTCAAATAAAGAGCGCTGAGCTGCATGTGCTTTCTAACATATTGCACGTTTGGTTGGTGTGTGTTCTGCAGGTGATCGATAATAGATAATTGTGTAAAAGACAAACAGATGAAATTCAGAGAAGTTGGTAAAATACCAGGTGATTGGTATAAGGATTATTGAATGAAAATGAAAATAAATGCATCCCCCAAACAATTCATGAGAAGTGACTTTAAATCAGAGCGTCAGTAACAGCAGCCGTCTGTGCAAACTGACGGGTCGATAAACACCTTCTTTAATACAGACAGTCAATGCAAATTATTTTCAGGGTTGGTAAATCACAGTTCGTGTGCTAAATTAACCTATTTGCATTTTCTCCTCCCAGTATTTTGGACACTAGGGCAGAAACATATTTATTAAGGCAAACATACTAAAGGGACAGTACGTGCTGTCATGCACATCTGGCAGACACAATCCTCAGTGCAGCATCACTTGTTTGCAGATGCAGATGATCGAGTTTATCATGTTTTTACACACACAAACCTTCAGTTAATCAGTTCCATAGAGTACATTTTACTGGTAACAGATACTTTTACTCTAGTAGAATTCTTAATGCAGTACTATTACTTGTAACAGAGTTTTTTTGCATTGTGGTTTAGTTATCTGAGTATTTCTTCCACCACTGCATCAAACATCAAGACACATATTTGTTTCAGTGGACACAACACAGTAACACACACATGTCAAAGATCCCAAAGCCCTGCAGGTGGACCAGATTTTTAGAAACTTGAATACTTGTCCTGAATTGGTTTTAATGAGATTTTGAAAACAAAAAATGTGCTGAAATGTCTTTACAAACTGTGCTTGCGTTTGTTCCGATACCAATTCCAGAATGAGAAACGCCTCTGATACAGCCTGAAATGGTGAATTGTGCATCAGTAAGTATGCAAGTTTATACATAATTTTTAACCCTAGAATGGGACCCTGTGACTTCCCAGCAGCCTCCTGTTCTGACCTCATTGAAAGAAGCCAGGAGTCCAGACTTCTGGCTGGAGAGGCCATAACGTCTCTCGATGGTGGAGATGGAGCTCTTCATGTAGCCCGACACCAACAGCTGCGCCAGCTGCAGCAAACTGTGGCAAAACACAAAGAACTGAAGACAGAGGATGAAGAAATACAGAAAGTTGGGAAAAGAGAAAGAAGAAGAAGATTTATAAATGACTGTTGTTTTGGCTGTAATATATTTAATATAATAAATCCTAAAATGAGTCTGACATGTCACCATAGATCAAGGACATTAATTAGAGCTCAAATTAATGCAGAATGATTGCCAAATGAGTAACTGTCTGTTTGTGAGTCATAAGAAATCATTAACAATCTTGTACCAGGAGTAGATGGTTATAACAGTTAAATTGAACAAAATGTTAATGGAGTTTGGCAGCAGTGAGACAGCGTGTATTTTCAGAGCAGTGAACTTCTGTGTTCGGGATAACAGGCTGAACTTTCCATCAACAGAAAACTGACAGAGTTATAAACAGCTGATCAACTGACAGTGGAGGACTCGTCCTCACTTGATATTATCAATTTATGATGTTGAGGTTGTCCTGCGTTCCTGAAGAGCTCCTGCAGCCTGCAGAGCTTCAGTCTGGGGAAGAGGAGGGACACAACTCTCTTCAACCATAGATCAGATATTAAATAGTACTTCAATAAGTACAAGTATTTCAACTCACTGTCTGGACTTTGGACACGCAGTTGCTACACATTGCTCCTTTAAGCAAACAACAGACATGATGTGAAAAAGTGAAATCAGGAGTGACTGATGACGGTGAGCTCATCAGAGCTTTCTTACACAACCTGCACAGAGGAAATGTTTCCAGGGTTCAGGGAACAATAGCAGGATGGACGTCAGGAAGTGACGTTTCTCCTCAAACGGCAGAAACCTCTGGAACAACAAGTCCAAAACACCACAATGCTTTCAAGTAACGTAGAAAAAACCTACTGACTTTTTGTAAAATCACAAACTGACTGAAATCTAAAATCACCTCTATCATCCAAAACAGCTGGCTCATGCACTGCCTGATGGGACGCTCTTGTTTTCAGGACACTGGGCCTCATGCAAGAACCTCTCGTACAAACAGATTTGTTCTGAAGTTTTCTTGTATTTTGAATGTTCTTTCAGATATGAAGACATCTTAGGACCTGTCATAGAGTCGTGTGTAATCAGTCAGTTATCAAGTGAAGTTTTTCACCAAAGGCTGAGTATTTCATTAGTTTAGCTTCGTCAGAGAACTGAGTGTTTCAACTTAACATGTTTCCTTAATGTCAGATGAGATATCTGAGGTCATTTTATGATTTATTACAGTAAATATGTTACAGATTTTCTCTTTGAACCAAACAGAGCAAAATAACCAAAAAGACACAACAAGACCAAAAATGATGTAAAAGACGTAACAGGACCAAAAGATTACAGAAGACATAACAGGACAAAAAATATGTACTAAGGTGATAAACAACATGAAAAACATAAGACAAAAATAACGTAAAAGAAGTAATGAGATGAAAAACAATGCAAGAAGACATGAAACAACATAATGTACAACAACATGTAATAAGGTAAAAGAAGTAACAAGACAAAAAGTAAAGTAAAAGACGTAACAAGATTAAAGACAATGTAGCAAGAGGCGTAATGGGAGGAAAAAGATGTAACAATATGAAAAATTACAAAACAGACATAAGACAAAAAAAGATGAAAAAGAGTCATAACAACACATAAAAGACCCAACAGGACTAAAAACAACAAGATGTAACAAGACAAAAGACATTGTTACAGATTTATTACAGATAATTACAGATTTCCCCTTTAAACCAAAGAAAGCATTCTCAGAGAGGGTGTTTTTTTCATCTGGATCATATCTCAAACTCTGGACATAAAGCAGAGACGGACCTTGATGCTGTTGAAGATGCTCCGGCGCCGGGCAGGCGGTCGTGACCCAGCGGGGTCAGAGTTCATGTTGAGGTCGTTGGCTCCCATGATTCAGTTTTCACCTGACAGAGACTGAAGAACAGAAGGACACCTGTAACATACAAACGCAGTCTGTCAGACTCACATCTACCTGCTAACACACACACACACACACACACACACACACACACTCACACACACAAACACACAATCATAAAGTAAATCTCAGCATCCAGACTCTGATCATGTGACCGCTGCTGTAACACAGTAACTTTTATAGCAGAAGGACACAAAGGCAGCCGACAGACACACACTGAGCTCCAGAGGTTGTTTGTTCTGTTTCACACACTCATGTCGTCCTGTGGAAACACAACAGCAGCTTTCTAGAATCACGTATGAGCTGCGTGTTTACACAGAGAGTGAAAGCTGCTGGCTGTGAGCGGACGGAGGTCTGGAAGCTTTGGACAGAGATCATTTTGTTACCAAGTAAAGTCATTTATGTCTTTTATATCTCCAGTTTGTCT
>CM034601.1:918497-988497 GCA_020091685.1 Lutjanus erythropterus | reverse complement strand
GTTTTAATCACATTTTCTGTTTACAGCTTCATATTATGTGACTTAATTACTTATAACCTCAGAGGACAAAATGTCCAATTGTCAAACAGACTGTTGAGTGTTTAGCCTGTTTAACATGAAGCACATATACAATATTGTTCTGGAAATAAAATAACCCGGCTTAGT
This sequence comes from Lutjanus erythropterus, assembly GCA_020091685.1. Lineage (NCBI taxonomy): Eukaryota > Metazoa > Chordata > Actinopteri > Lutjaniformes > Lutjanidae > Lutjanus > Lutjanus erythropterus. Next base: position 988,332 of record CM034601.1, on the reverse strand, counting down.
AAGTAATGGATTACATGTAACAGGATACAAAAAAGGTAACTGTATTCCATTACAGTTACATTTCAAAGAGATGCAATCGGGTTAGAGATACATGTAGTAAAAATGGGGATTATTTATCAGGATTACAATTTAAAAATAAACTTTAAAATAAAGAATGATATATTACCACGTGCACTTCAGTCTCACAACATCACTGACCTGAGTGAAACCAGCTCACAGGTCAGTACTGTGGTCTCTAGTGAAAATTTCAACATTATCATGTTTTTAAAATCAGAAAAGAGATACAACATCACAGTACAGAGACAGGTCTGTCTTCAGCTGTGAAAATACAGTCATCAACTCCACAGCTTAATTTAAATTTTCATTTACCAGTCAGATCAACCGCTAACATTAGCTACACAGACCGACCACTAACGTTAGCTACACAGACTGACCGCTAATGTTAGCTACACAGACAATCGCTAACGTTAGCTACACAGACTGACCGCTAACGTTAGCTACACAGACCGACCGCTAACATTAGCTACACAGACAACCGCTAACATTAGCTACACAGACTGACCGCTAACATTAGCTACACAGACAACCGCTAACGTTAGCTACACAGACCGATCGCTAATGTTAGCTACACAGACCGACCGCTAACGTTAGCTACACAGACAACCACTAACATTAGCTACACAGACCGACCGCTAACGTTAGCTACACAGACCGACCGCTAATGTTAGCTACACAGACCGACCGCTAACAATAGCTACACAGACAACCGCTAACGTTCGCTACACAGACCGACCGCTAACGTTAGCTACACAGACCGACCGCTAACGTTAGCTACACAGACTGACCATGTTCTGACAGTTTTCTTAAAATTAGATTTAAATCTTTGCAGTACATCAGTGGTGTAGAAGCTCAGTTGGTGTATATTCACTATACGAATATATGTATATATAACACACACACACACACACACACACACACACACACACCACACAGTAATGAAGTGAAGTTACATGACTGTTGTGATACTAGGATTACATTACTTTCATTTTCTTTATGTGTGATCAGTAACTATATTGGAACACATTTTTAAAGTAACCCTCCCAACACTTCAAGTGAAGTACAAGTACCTCAAGGCTGTAATCAAGTACTTGAGTGAGTGTACTTAATACTTTGCACCTCTGACGATGTGTCCACACAAACAACAACAACAACAACACAAACATCAACACAACAGCAGCTTCATTCATGAACTATGAGAGCAGAAATTGTTCTACTCCTCTACCCTCTTTAAGAAACTTTGCAGTTTGATTTTAGTTTGCAAAAGAAGCAGCAATTCTGCTGCTTTTACAAACTCCCAGTGATCCCAGTGATCCCAGTAAAAAGGCTGAAAGGTCCCAGACAGAACAGGCAGAAAGGATTCATTCAGACTCACTGTGAAAGCAGCAGGCTGTCTCAGTTCTTCTCCTGGTGTTTTTAACCAAACCATCCAGCAGCTGACAGTTCTGCAGCCCCACAGCCACAGGAGGAGGAGGAGGAGGAGGAGGAGGAGAAAGAGGAGGAGGAGGAGGAAGTGGAATTTGAACCCTGTGTGTTGAAAGCAGGACTTGAAGCTGAGAAGAAAGATAAGACGAAGGAGGAGGTGGAGAAGGAGTGTGGGCTTCAGACCCACATGTATAATTTTACAACCTAAGAGCAGAACAGGTTTTTACTCACAATAAACAAAATAAATCTCTTCCAAGAAGGTGGAGCCACTAACTTTTATCCAGTCTCACTCTTTTGCTTATTTATTTAAAGTTTATTTTTATAGAGACGAGTACTGTACAAAACCTGGATCAGGGGTTTTCAAAGGCTGATTCTCCGGCTGCCCAGGACAGTTTTCACTCTTTTCTAAAATATGTTGGGACATTGTCACCATGTAAAGTCTGCTGAATTATTAGTCAACAGCTCCTGTTAGCAGCACACTCATGGATGTACAGACAACAATCAGTGAATTACTGTGATACTGAAGAAAAGTTCTGATTCTCAGGCAGGTTCTGCAGCATCTTTCTCTCATGATTTCTAAGTTTTTTTATGGAGATAACAAAAACTAAGAGACACTGATTAAACTACATTTCATCCCGTGTTGAGAGGCAGAACATCAGCAGTCACCTGCCTCTGACTCCTGCTGTCTGCACAGGTGCTTTTAAACACCTCAGACAGGTCAGGTGCACCTCATGACCAATCAGGAGTGGAGCTGGAGAGAGACAGCAGAGGGACAAACACACAGCTGTGACAACAGATGGGGAAAAAAAGATTCTGTCTTTTGTTTTTAACGGTTTAATTCTGACGTCTCGATGTGACCGACACACGTTAACGAGATCATCAGGTAACAAGAAGCAAGAGATCATTTTATTTTTGACGTTATATTTTGTTTTTGTTACCGTGGAAACACGACCACTTTTATCCACAGGAGGCTCCAGAATCAACATAATATGAAAGTTCAAGAATTTCCTTCGAGAAAGGAAAGCTCTGTCTCATTTCGTCTCATCTTGTCTTACATCTCGTCTCGTCCTGTCCCGTCCTATCTTTAAAGATCTAGGAAACCTTCCTGGTAAAACCTTTTTCCCACCTGTTTTTAAGTCATAAACTCAGGACGGAAAATGATTTTGATCAAATTTAGAAAATGTAGTAACAGAATTTGCCTCTCAGAGCTTCTGTACAAACTTCCTTCAGTAAAAACTAAAAATTAAAAATTGAAAGAGCATCAATCGACTCTGTCTCTAACAGTGAAGTGAATAAAGGCAAAATGTCCAAAATAATATAATAATAATAGTAAGGAAATTATTTTAGTTTAATTTATCAAACACTAGAAAACTGAGATAATGTTCTGAACAAAATCCTCAAAAGATTGAATTTACTGTCAAATATGATGAAGAAAAGCAGCAAATTCTGGGAAGCTCAACCATCAAATATTTCGTTTTTGGTGAAAAACTATTAACAATAATGAAACACATGATGTTAAAAGAGGAGAGATGCAGCGGTACAGACTTCATGTCACATGACAGCAGCTGATGGAAACTTACATTTTATTTTATCTTTTCAAATTTTGGGCATGAGTTGAAAAATGTTTGTCCTCCTGATGAGGTCAGTGCAGTCAGGTGATCAGCAGGTGGAGACAAAGTCAAATCAAATGTTATTTAACCTGCTGAACCTCAAATCATAAATGTGTAGAAAACTACTGATGATCAGTGGTGAGAGTACATTTACTAGTACACTTACAGTTCTGAGGTATATTTACTTGAGTACTTACATTTAACATTTATCTGACAGCTGTACAGGATAATTGCTGGGAAACTCGGTTCTTTTAAGGAAATCTATGATCCCTTCATCAATCAAATCTTTAATTATTAGGAAATGATGTAAAATATGATTAGAAAACATGAAAATATTTTCCCTGATGGACTCACATCTGTACTGTCATACTGTAAAGATGCTGATGACATCACCAGCAGTGAATCAGAGTTTTTCCTGTAATGACCAGTTATTTGGTTTCTCTGTCAGCGGGTTTCTGTGTCAGTTCACCAAAACTCGACTGCTGTTCAACACGAGTCCCTGACACGAGATTTAGTGGCCGTTCCACAACAAGGTTTTTACTGTATGAACACATGTGGCCACATCTGCTGAGACGCCTGAAAACTCTGCTGAGTAAAAACCAGAACCCCCTCAAACCAGAACAGGACGGACTGAAGTGAAAATATGATAAAACCAGTGTTGTGTGTTTTTAACAGCTCAGTGATTCAGACGTCAGTAAACCTGCTGATGACACAGAAACGTCTCAGCGTCTGATTTTAAGATCTAAAGACTTTTTTATCAAAGCTTTGTGAATATTAAATGTTTCTCGATGGTTTCTCTTCATATTTATTGAATATTTGGAGGGATGGGACGGTCCAGAGAGGAGGACAAACAACAAACCTGAAGGGGACAATAAACTGAACCCTCGAGTCACCTTCATACTGTGAGTTAACCTACGACTTTCCACTGTAACAACCACAAAATCTAAGGTCAAAAATAAAACCGATGTAAATAAAAATGTCCTTTTTACTGGCTAACATTCTTCTCACTGTAACTTTGTGTGTAAAAAGTTAAACACAGGCTGGTTTTATGTGATTTAAGAAGAAAATATGACAATAACAATATAAATCCAACAGGAAGTATGTCAGGAAATATGGGCCTTATTCTACAACAGATACAGAAATATATTCATATAAAAGCAGCAATAAATGGAAAATATAACAAGAAATACAAATAATGAATACAAGAACAAATTGCACATCATCATCATCATCATCATCAGTGGTTCTAAAAACATCCTCCACTTAAACCTGACATTAAAACTAAACTAAGTCTCATGTTTGAACTTGTGTGCCGAGTTGAAATTCAAAGCCAGTTGAACATTTTAAATCCAGTTGAACTAAATGATGAGGACATTGAATTTTTGCCAAATGAAGACAGAAAGTGTCGACATCAGCAGTTGAAAGGAAACGGTGCCATCTGGTGGCAGAAAGCAGCTCCAGCAGGAACAACTGCTTCAACACTGATTTCTGAGGGTAAAAAGCTCCACATGTCGACTTCATGTGTCTGTGTTGATCATGTCATGTGAAAAGCAGCAGGCTCACACATCAAACTGTGATTCACTGATGCTGCAGGAAATATGAGCATCAAAATGTTTTCACTTTCTGCCTGATCGGCCACATGTGGAGCAAATCCACCGTATGTCACTGATTTCAAAACAAGGCGTCTGCAACATAAAGACAGCTAATGATCTTCCACAGCAGAGTAAAGCTTCACGCTGAGTCGTTACCACCTTGTTAAGTCATCATTATCTCATGATTATCATGACTCAGCACGTTGAACCTCAAACTACACAAGTTTGAAACAGCTGCTCCACTTTTATCTGTAATGTACAAATAGTTGATAAAAACACAGAGTTTATATTTGGGCCACATGCTTGTGTTTCTTCTGGCCCAGTATACGGCCGGTTCCACGGGCCCAGTCTGCCCCATACACAGCATGACTTTCAGGTTAAACATTAGTGGACCTGACACGGCCCACTGTGTTTAGAACAATAGAAAAAGGCTGTGGTCCACTTCTGGTCCACATACTGTCTCATTTTAGTTAGAATAATTTGACCCATACATTATACACTGATATTAAATATAAAACGTGCTGCTGGCCCACGCATTGCATGAAAGGTTGTCTAACGTGCGTTTTTCCCACGCTGTCTTTCAGACACCATCACTTCCCTTTTACCTCCTTTATAAAGGAAGAGACGCGGCCGACTGCTCGAAAAACAGTCAGTGATTGGTTGTCAGGATGGACAGGTGACAGAGGGGTGTGTCCTTCATTCATTAACATGAATTAATGTTCCGGAGACAGAACATATTATTAAACATTACTATAAATATACCAGAATTAACCAAAAGGCTCGTTTTTATTGAACAGATGTAAAGTTGTCGACCTAAAATCAATCTGAAAATGAAGAAAGAAGTAAATGAATGACAGAAATCTGCCTGATAATCTGAGACGATCACTTTGAAATGTGGACGCTGATTAAAAAGACCTTTGATTCACATGTCAAACTCAATATCAGCAACTTTACAGAGACATTATGAAGAAATGAAAAGAATAAAATAAAGAATTTAAATAAAGCAAACATCAGATATCAAATATCTGAGTTTCTTGATATATTTTTTAAATTTTAGTAATATTAGTAATATTTAGTTACATTTCACCTCTGAAAAAAGCAGAACATCCAAGTACTTGGTTTGTTTAAGTGAATTCAACTCAAGTACACTGAGTTTTTTTTCAACCTCAGAGTTCAACAAACTTATTTAAAATGAGTGTTAATAAGAAGTTGATAAAAAGTGAGTCAGATGAACTCAGTGTTTGTAATTCAACTCGATGTTTACTGTGCAGGCTGCATTTCACATCTGCTTTTTTAGTAAGGTAGGGGAGACCAGGGACAGTTGTAACATCTGTCATGTTTTCATTCCTTGAAATACAGGAGTCATCTTTTAATAAAAGAAACATAATTAATATATAATATAATATGTCTTAATCATATTAAGATAATAAAAGCACAGCTCAAAGTAATCACATTACTGCTGTATGTAATCATGTTACTTCAGATTTTTTTGTATATGGTTTAAATTGTGTTAGATGTCAGTCATCATGTTCATTCAAATCAAAAAGTCTGTTTCTATTTTTGTAGAAGATGAGAAAACTATTGTCGTGTAACTCGATCTGAATGATTTGAATTGAGTTTAAAAAAAAATGTTACTCTTGGTAAACTTGTAGTCGTGTGTTTTTTGTTGCTTCTGCCTGAGTTTGGACACAATGAGTGAAAGGAAGCACTAGAGGGAGCTACAGTCCAGATGGACACATCAGTCCATCACATCCACACTCATGTTGTCTTCTGTCTCTGCTGTCCTGCTGCTCATCACTGTTCATGTCTCCACATTTTACACACATGCTAAAGTCTGTGTGCTGTTTAATGCTGCCTTTCTATCAGTCGTCTTTCACTTACTATTAAATGTTTTCATCCTTTGTGTTCTTGTTGGACAGTGTCGACTCATAAATACACAGATTTGTGTTTCGTGTGAAAATAAACACACAAGAAAGATAATAGTGAAGTAAAACTAAAAGTGTGAAGAAACATTTTAGTTCACTGAAACAAAAATAAAAAACTAGACTCAAGACAAAAAAAGAAAGTGAAATAAAGAATCAAAGAAATGAATTTGGTGAAGTGAGTGAAGTCGACAACATGAGGAGACGTTGGTGCGTCTGTTTATTGAAACCTGTTCTGAACTTCTTCAATCTGCCTCTGACAAATACAATCATTTCAAAAACCTCCAGCTAAAACTGAGACTAAACTAAAACTCAACGTGTGAAACAATAAAAACTAAAGGAGCAAACCTCCTCTGGAGACAAACTGAAACATGAGTGAAACTTAACAAAGGAACATTTACAAGAGATAAAAGAATGGAGGATCATGTGACAGCTGTGCAAATCATATTACAATTGCAGCATAAGTTATATATTTTTTCAAAATTCTTCAGTCCCAGTTTCATCCCATATTTCCCTCACAGATGGGCGACAATATAAATATATACTATATATATATAACCCTTCTTTTAAAACACACTGTATTTTTCATTAAACTCCTTTTTGCAAAGGAGAAAAAAATCAAGCAGATACAATAAACATAAAATACAGACAACTGAACAAAACAAAAGTGAATGAAAGAAATAAAAAACACACTTGACAACTTTGCTCTTCAACCTCACACCAAACTGCACGTCCACGTTTGTTCCATCAGTCCCGACTTCAACCTTAAGATTTAGTGGATCCTGTTCACAAAGTAAGAGCCGTGGATTCATGTGGAAAAGTTTCTCCCCAAAGAATCTTTTCATATATATTTTCAAAGGATAGAAAAATAATTTGGTTAAATTTTATAATAATGAACTTGGCTTTATTAACATGGAGAAAAATGAAGAGTATTCTGATACTGATTCTAAAAAGTATGGAAGAATATTCGGATAATTCTTCAAAATTCACCATGAAGCTGGTCTGCAAAGAGCGAGGGAGGTGTAGACGTTATAAATGATTTAATAAACTGAAACAAATTTATTTCTTGGACAGATCTGCAAAAAAAAAAGTCTAATCTGTCTGATCAAAATTTGCTTTACATATAACCAACTTAGTAGTTTGTCCCAAACTTTTGATTTAAATTCGTTTAGACAGCAGAGCAATTTAGAAGAAATTATATTTGATTCAGAAACAGATGATAAGTCAGCAGGTAAAGTTTACAGAATCCTGCAGGAATCATATTCAAGAAACACTTTGCTGAAATCTAGAATACAGCTGTGGAACCGAGATTTAAGGAGAAATGATATTAATTTAAGATGGAGCAATTGTTGGAATTTAATGAATGAAAATGTGTGTTTAATTCAATATAAAATAATGTACAGAATTTACTGTACAAGAGTTAAATAAATATGATGGAAATAAATCAAGGATTTGCGTTTTAAATGTGGAATAACAGATTGACTGATACACACTTTCTTGGACGGCAGGAAAACTCAGAAGATTTGGTTTGATATCAGAGATACTGGATGTAAAATTAAATGTATATTCATCAGTTTGTAGATGTTACAGGACACCGTTAGAGCTGGATTACCATTACCATATTATTTTAATGTGGAAAAAAATAAATTAACTCAGTTTAAAATCATATGGGGAGACGGATTACAAGCTTTGTGTGCATAAAGAAAAGAAGAAAAGGTTTTGCTTTGTTTTATTCTTTTGATTCTTATTATTTAATATTTTTGTGGTGTTTTGATGAAGGATAATATTGCTCACATGTGAAGGACTGTGTTGTTGTGGAAGATTTGAGTTGATGAAGTTACAGAGTTGACACACTGAAAAAAATGTTATGTTGGATTTTCTTAATATTATTATGGTAAGAGGTTGCATGAAATAATTCCACATATATTTTTTAAGTTGGCTGAAGTTCAGTTACCATTATTGACTATTTTCAGCTAAACAAGTTTTCTTATGTTCAGTCAAGTAAAATAAAATACGTACATTCAGGTAAATTTAATGATTATTAAATTTTGGATTTTATTTATATTTTAACTTTCAATAAATGTGACATTCAGAGGAATAAAGCAAACTAAATATCTTAAACGTAACTTTAATTTGTTGAGCAAACAGAACCCTGTAGTGAAGAGTTTGAGTTGATGTCTTGTGACTAAATGTACCAGTAACATCAAGTGGTGTAACAAATAATTAGAGCTGCAGCGATAAATCCATCACTAATCAGTTATTACATTAATCACCAACTATTCTGATAATCAATTAGTTGAGTAATTCCTTCAGATAAAGTCCAAATTCTCCGATTTCGGCTTCTTAAATGTGAATATTTCCTGGTTTCTTTCCTCCTCTCTGACAGTAAACTGATGATCTTTGAGTTGTGACATTTGAGGACGTCACCTTGGACTTTTGGAAACGCTTATTTTCCCTATTATCTAACATTTTATAAGCAAACAACTATTGATCAGGAAATAATCAACCAATCGGTCGACTATGAAAATAATTGTTTGTTGCATCCAACAAAAAAACACACCAATACATTTCTGATGTTACAATAAACAGATGTTGAGTTTGATTTTTGGTGGAACAGATGTGTGTTGCCTCGAGTCTTGTTTTGTCTTCTGTTCTGTCTTTGACTGATATTTTGTTTTGTCATTAAGATTGTGTGTCTTTGCTCTGTTATTATGGAAAGTGTTGTATTGTATATGATGAAAAATCTAAATGAAATCTTTAAAAAAAAAAGTTATCCAAAGAAGAGGGTCCCAGATCTGGTAAAATAAAAGGATTTGTCTAAAAAGAAGAAGAAGAAGAAGAAGAAGATGATGATGATACTTGCTACAGGATGCTGTCAGTGATTTAGAGTGGGATCTTTACATGACTAAGATACATTTCCAAGCAAAGTGCAACAGAATATGTAAAAGATCTCTGTTACAAAAATCATCATTTAGTCCCAGCAGGTGAGTCCCTGCACCGAGACATGAAGACCAATTAAAAAGTCAAAACTGCACTGAAGCACAGTCACTAAATAGACAAAAACATAATACTGAGGAGCACAAATGAATATTGAATTGTATCATTTTGTTTTATTTCATAATCATATGTATTATAGTATATATTATGTGTTTACTGTATATGCTCTCATAGTGCTGGAAGGAATTCATCTGACTGTGATACATAAGAGGAGATGCACTGCACATTTTAGGATGAAATTCAAAGTGAAATGATATCAACTTCATCAAATCATTTTCAAATCATTGTGACTGGCAGCTTTTGTTGGTCGTCAGAATAATATTTTTGACAGTTCTGTAAGTGGAATTCAAGAAATACTGACAAGCTACAGCTGAGCATAAAAACAACACAAATCTTTAGGACGTTTTCAGTTTCTTTCCTGCTGTTTTATGAACGCTGGATGTGCAAACTTATGAAGAACGGTGTGAGGACAGCATGAGTTAATGCACTGCATGAATCTTCGGCCTCGGCTGGGACGACAGCATCAGTCGACAGCAGAGACGGTACACGAGGACAGGTCTGATGGTCTGGTCTCTGAGACCATAGATGAGAGAACTCAGACATTTGGGGAGAATGATAATAAACACATAAAAAATATTCTGGACACGCACAAGCATGATCCTCGTAACAGTTTTTGAGATGGCGATCAGGAAAGAGTTGTGCATAGTTGACAGGAGACTGAGTCCCAGCTGCACCAGATGTAGCAGCAGTGTGTTTCGAGCCTTATGAGCTGAAGCTTTGTCTGTGGAGGCTGATCTGGCTGCTACCATCACACCAATATAGGAGGAGGTGATGGCTACACCAGCTGATACAAACACAAAACAAGTGTAGACTTTGTCATAATCATCAGACATTTGTCCCAGAAACATGACGAGGGTACTACAGAAGGTTCTCATCTGCAGGCTCTGCAGGTCTTCAAAGGGGAAATCTAACAACAAAATAACTCGAATGAGGACATTTAGTGAACTGAAGGCCCAAACCATAACGACAGCAAACCCTGTGTTCCTGATGGTGATGATGGCAGCGTGTCTCAGTGGGTAGCACACAGCTACATATCTCTCCACAGACATCACCACCAGTGTGAGAGGGGAGATGTCATTTGTGAGATTGGCACTCATGACCACAAATCCACACACAGGATATGTCAACATTATTCTGCAGACTGACAGGAGGTACATTAACTGACTGAGCGCCATCTGAACGGTGTCTGCAAAAAGGAGGTTAAACAGCAGAATGTAACGGGAGGTCTCCCGAAACACAGATTTACTCCTCAGGGTGAATAACATGGTGACATTAATGAAGAAGAAGATGATGCATGGCACGGTGGTCAGAGTGGAGAGCACCACTCTCTCCAGAAGTCCCAGTCCAACTGTTATGTTGGACATCTCAGAGAAGAAATTAAAACATGAGAAACATCAGCATTAGAAAACACAAAAGACCATAAATCTCGTCCTGTTTGTATCCTGAGAACAATGACAAGAGAAAACAGATGAGTCACATTCAAACCCCAAAATCATCCACATGCATGTTCCCTGTGCAGAGCTGGTCTGCCTGTCCTCACTTCCTGTATATCAGCTTTGTCCTGCACCATGTTCACGTGACACGGTCACACATCATCATGGTTAACAGCTCACAAACAGGTGATGTAATCTGTCTTACATTATTTCCTAACACACTGGTCCATGGGATCATGTCTTTAACACTGTAAGCTTGATGCACAGAAAACACAATACATATAATACAACAATATTTTAGGGGAATAGCAAAATATAAAGAATGAAACAGAAGTTTAAAAAGCACATAAAATCAAAGAAATTACGACCCCAATTCCAAAAAAGTCAGGACGCTGTCTTTACTGTAAATAAAAACAGAATACAATGATTTGCAAACACTTTTCAGTCTCTGTTCAGTTGGAATAAAGTACAAAGACGAGATATTTAATGTTCAACTGAACTTCATTGTTTTCTGTGAATATGCACTCATTCTGCATTTGATTCCTGCAACATGTTTAAAAACGGTTGTGACAGGAGCAACAGAAGTGAAAGAGAAAGTTGTGGAACCTGCTGACAAAAGAGTCAAAACTCTGATTTCAGTTTTTTTCTGGTTTCTTTCCTCCTCTCTGACAGGAAACTGAATATCTTTGAGTTGGGGACAATATGAGACATTTGAAGACGTCATCTTAGACTTTGATCAACACTGATCAACATTTTCTGATATTTCTGGATCAAACAAATTAATTGTTCAGTGGAAAAATTATTACCAGATTGATCACAAGTTGAAAAATAGGTCCAAACGTGAATGCACACTACTTGTCCATGTCCATGTCCATGTCCATGTCCATGTCCACATGCCACTTCTGAAGCAAAGACTTCCTTCTCTCATCCTGGTGATGTAAAACATGTGGACACTGACACCTGTGTCCCAGCAGCTTCTGGCTCATTGCAGATGTGTGTTTTGGTGATTCTTGGTTGAGTCCTGACCGACTGTCTCTCAGCAGCAGGTGGTAGCTTGTGTCCTCTTCCTGATCGAGGCAGTGACACAACTGTACCCTGCACTTCACACTGACAAACAACTGTTTGCACAGCTGATTTTGGGATCTTTAGCTGCTTTGAAACGGCTCCAAGTGACATTCCAGACTTTTTCAAGTCAGTGATTCACTTTTTCAGGTCTGTGCTGAGCTCCTCGGACTTAAACATCGTTGTGTTTGTGTCTGAGTCCACACAGTGAATCAGTTGAATCCTGTTTAAACCGGCTCAGAGAATCATCATCTGTGGTCGATTGTAATCAGTCACAAGAAGTTCAGAGGCCATGGCACTAAGAACATTTGATTAACACAACGTTCTACATCACCAAAACTGATCATTCAAGTTGCTGCATGTATGTTTTTGATCCAGTTGATTTCATCATATTTCCAGAAGACCTGTAATAAATTTATAAAAGAACCAAAATGCATGATTTTTGTTTTTGTGACAAAGACACACATGTTTCAATCACTACATGATAGAAAAGTAAGAGTTATAGGAATCACTGGAAACTCAAAACTGCCCTGATATTCATGATTTTTACGCGTGTGTGTAAACTTTTGAACACACACAACACACACATGAAGCGTCTTATTGTGAGGTACTGGGAGAGTGTTCATTGTGCATCTGTCAACCTTTGGATCAATGAGCTTTCTTCTTCTGTGGTGACTGAAAGGTTTCCACATGCAGTCAAACAAAAATGCCACATCTGTCCAAAAACATGGGATTCACACCTCACATGCTTAGAATTAAGGACCTGATAGTATAAATGTTCTCCATGTAACTAATTACTGACTGAAACTGTAATCCCCCCCCCGCCCCCCCTGCACACACACACACACATACACACACACACACACACACACACACACACACACACACACACACACACTTATTTTTTGTCTTTTTTGTTTGTTTGCTTGTTTGATGTTTTTCAGGGTTTTTTCCAATTACATTGACTTGTTTCATTTGTCTATTTTCTTTTTCCCAGCTGATACACAAGCATGTATGTATGCAGTTCAGTTATATACGTGTGTGTGTGTGTGTGTGTTATTCTGTATTGCTGAAACTCTCATTATTGGTTCATGTACATCGTTGGCTCAGAGATCAGAGATTATCGGTGGGTTGGGGCGGGAGGGAGGCCACATGTTCAAACAACTAACTACTGTAACAAACTCATTATAACACTACGTTCAAAAACAAAATATATAATTTTAAAAAAGGAAATCTACTTTGCAAAAGTTTCATCAGTTAATGTCATGTGTTCTGATTTTGAACAAAACATCAAACTTTTAGTGTCATTTACCAACAAGGTTTTCTGATATTTAAATGTAAATTCATCATCGTGTCTGAAGCCAACATATTTACATTTTGTGACCCTCTCATCATAACAGACAAATACATATTATTGTAATCTGCCTGTATGTTTCTGTACTGAGAGAAAAGAAAGAACTTTTTTTTCTTATTGTCATGTTTTTCTTTCTAGATTTGCTCGTCTTCCTGTTCTGTCTTTTTTTTTTACTATGTTTTAGTGTCTGTTTCAATTTTAGATTCTGTCTTGTTTCTGTTTGGCCTCATTGTTTTGGCTTTGTGTTGTCACATTGCATCCTGGGTATCCTGCTCTTTTGCTTTGTCTGTCAAAGCAAAGGTGCTAATTAATAAAGATATTATTATTATTATTATTGTTTTCATTATTGTTACTATAATTAGTAGCAGTAAAAGTAAAAAATAAAGCCGTCTTGCACAGGTGTAATGTTTCAGTCAATATGAATTTTACACTCAGAAGAGCTCATATCAGTTTGATAAATGGAAAAAAGAGCAGAACTCAGAATGGCTCCTTGCAGCACACTGACGCTCATCTGATAAAAAACTGCTGAACCAACCACCGACATGCACAGGAGAGCAGAGTGACAGTGAGGAGTTGATGATTTCAAAAGCTTTTGATGAACTTAAAAATATGCAGACAGTTTTTTTGTTGCAGATGCAAAGATGAAAGCTCAGCTTTCACTCTGTCCAGCATTTGGATGCTAAAACAAAGTGGAATGTAGTAGGAAGCAAATAGGAAATGCTGGTGGGCTCAGCTTTTTAAATCTATTTAATTACTATACAACAAGCCCTGCAATATATGATCAAAATGAATACATGTGCTGGGGCGCCCTGATGGCCTACAGCAGACCCGCTCAAATACTTTTTAAAAAGGGCCAGATTTTAGAAAAGTGCCCAGATGATTTTGTCACTTGTGAATTGAAATGTGTGAACCAATGCACCTTTTTATTTTTTCTCCACTTTATTAGTTTTCACAATTGGAAAAGAAACATTATGTCTGAAAGTCCAGCAGAATAAGCACCTTTGTAATCACAGATTAACATCTTTTTTCATTAAACAGCCTGAGGAAAAAATGTTTAAAGGAAGTGTTTGTGTGGTAAACAGCAGACAGGACCGATCATTGAAATAAAATATCACATTAAAATGACGATCTTCTTATAAAATGTGTTAATGCCCTAAAACCTATAATGTTAAAATCACAATGATATACTTTTTTCATATCTATAAATGAACAAAGGGTCAGATTGAGGATGTTAAAGGCGGATTCAGCCCACAGACCGACAGTTTAAGTTTAGGTCTGGACGAGAGATTTTAGGTGCCAAACATGAAACACGTCACACACAACATCCTGAGTTTGCATCTGTCCAAGAATCTTTGTTAAATATCTTTCCCCATGTCTCACTCTTCTGTCCTTGTCATCTTTTCTGCCTGTCAGCTATGCAACAAAGGCAAAAGATGCCCCCCCCCAATTCCAAAGCATTTGAACCCACAATAATACATGTTAGAATTTACATCTACACTGAGAACATTAGAGAATAAAATGAAATGAAAGCAACTTAACAAACTGACTGACTCAAATGCAACGCTTGTTGTCAGAATTATATTTTAACAGGATTCTTTTAGTGAATTTTTAAAGCAATACTGACTTTTTTTCAACATTATGAAACTGTGCATTATGAAGGCCTCCCTAAAATCCTGACAGAGCTTCACCTTTCAGTCATGGCTGGAACAACTGAGCGTTTCATCTGACAGCAGAGATGGTACATGAGGACGGGTCTGATGGTCTGGTCTCTTATACCATAAATGAGAGAACTCAGACATCTGGGGAAGATGAAAACGATCACATAAAAAACATTCTGGACGCGCACAAGCACCAGCCGTGTTACGACTCTCGAAAGACTGATGAGCATCGGGCTGTAAATGGTGGAGGAGAGAGTGAGTCCCAGCTGCACCAGATGTAGCAGCAGTGTGTTTCGAGCCTTACGAGCTGAAGCTTTGTCTGTGGAGGCTGATCTGGCTGCTACCATCACACCAATATAGGCAGAGGTGACCGCCACACCGGCTGAAACAAACACAAAACAAGTGTAGGCTTTGTCATAATGATCAGACAGTGGATTAAGCATCATGGTGAAGTCAGAGCAAAACTCTGTCATCTGCAGGCTCTCCAGGTCTTCAAACGGAAAATCTAACAACAAAACAACTCGAATTAAGATATTTAGTGAACTGAAGGCCCAAACCACAATGACAGCAACCCCTGTGGTCCTGATGGTGATGATGGCAGCGTGTCTCAGTGGGTAGCACACAGCTACATATCTCTCCACAGACATCACCACCAGTGTGAGAGGGGAGACTTCATTTGTGAGATCACCAAGCATGTTGAGAACACCACACACAGGATACGTCAGTCTTATTCTGCAAGCAGCAATTATGTACATTAACTGACTCAGAGCCATCTGCACAGTGTCTGCAAAAAGGAGGTTAAACAGAAGAATGTAACGGGAGGTCTCACGAAACACAGATTTACTCCTCAAGGTGAATAACATGGTGACATTAATGAAGAGGAACACACAGGAAGGCACCGTAGTCAGAGTGGAAAACAACACTCTTTCCAGTATCCCCTGATACTGCTGCACAGCAGTGACATTGGTCACAGATTGATTCATATACAACATTTTAGGGAGGCAGTCAGTGTCATTGGGAAACGAACACACACTGAATTTCTCCCAGTTTGTATTCCCGTAAATAAAGATCCAGTGTCAGCAATAATACCTGTTGAGTTCACATGCAAATTCAAAAATGATGCAAATTCTTTCCTCCTGTAGACAGTTAGCAGGTTACAGACTGTGGCTGCTTCCAAATGAGCAGAGGTGGTCTGCAGGGTTTGTCTTCCAACACACAGTGTATATAAGCTCTGTCCTCACACCCGTTTCACATGACAACATCACATGATTAATAAGAAGAGGTAATGTCTCCTCCTGCGTGTCCCAGTACCCAGGTCATGTGATGTCTTCCACAGTGGACATGCAAACAGAGTAACATCAGTCTTTAACTTAGTGGCTTTTATTATTCATTTTATCATTATTCATTTGATGTTGTGTCCACTGGTGGACTCAGGCTGTCTGAGGTTTAGGACAAAGGGGGCAAATGCCCTCCTTTCCCCCCCCCTGAGTCCACCGGTAGTTTTGCTTGTATGTGGTAACATGTTACAGTGATGTGTTACTTGCAGCAGGATTGAAGCCATAAAACACTTTGCTTATAGATTTTCTGTAATTATTGGCATCGTAGTCGCAGAAGACCATAGATATCCTGTGCCTCTCCAGGGCAAAAGAGGCTTGGGCAACATGTATGGAGGCTGCAGGGCTGCTCTATATTATCCAGCTCTTTTATGTCCTTTCAGCTAAACCATGCCCCAGAGCCAAACAACCTCCAGCCAATTTACCAGTCAGTTAGGACAGAACCAGCCAGTTCTCTACCTGAGCCTGTCCTGGAAGGAAGCACGTCTTCCACACGTCTTCAGTGCCACAAAGCCTTAGGTACCCCAGGTCTCTGCCTCACAGCTGACCAGCACTGTGGAGGCTCTGCTGCCCAGGAAACAAGTTAACGTGTCCAGGTTGGTCAATACCAAGAGCGCTCCTGAGGCATCCTGTGGGTCAGCTGACACCACTGCTGTTTATTCTTGAGTTGGCTCATAGCTCACCTGCTTCTGGTTCCCATACAGCCATCACCTCTCCCTGAGCTGCACCCATCACCTGTTCCTGAGTTGCTGCAGTCCCCAGTTCACAAACTGTTAGAGTCCCTTTTGCCTGTGCTGCAGTGCTGGCTGGACCCCTGAACCGCATCAGTCTCCTATACCTGTGCTGCAGAAGTCCACTGATCCTGAGCTGCAGCAATCTTCAGAGCTGGTGATGCTGATGTCACCGGTTCCTGAGTTGCAACAATGCTCAGCTCCTGTGTTGCAGCAGTCTTCATCGGCCCTCGGTCCTGTTGTCCTGTCACCAGCCACTAGCCCTGAAGCCAGCTTCCTGCTGTGTTCCCTGCCGCCAGACTCCAGTTCTGCTCTCCAGACACCAGTCTCCGGTCCTGTTCCCCAGATGTCAGTAGCTTGTCCAGCTGCCTGGCTCAACCCTCCGCTGCCAGCTGTCTTTCCTGTGCTCCTGCCTCAGTTGTCCCATCTTCATCATAGATCACAGATTAGTTTCACTTTCATCGCTGGCCTGTGTGATACCTTCTACGTTGCCAGTCTCCAGGTCATCCTCCAGAGCAGCTCCACCTGTCTGGCTGTCCTTATGCCAGTCCTCCAGATGACTTCCATCGGTAAGGCCACCCTCCAGACTGCTCTGTATTTAGGCCATCGTCTAGAAGTACTCTGTTCTTTGGCTCAACATCCTTGTCCATCTGTGAACCTGCTCTGCCCTTCAGTCTTGCTAGGCTGCCTTTCTAAGGTCTCCTGTTTCACCCTCTGTCCTGCCTCCAGGCTGTCTGCCTGAGGAATCCTGCTCAGCTTCTGATCAGTTCTGCTCCTCTGCCTTCCTGCTGGGTTGTTCTAACTTTTGCATATTTTTGACTTCTGTTTTGTTTTAGTTTTGGATTAATTGTGTGCCCCTTTTGGATTAGTTTGTCTTGGACAGTTTTGACCTAAGTCTTTCACCACCGTAAAACTGCTTTTTGAGTTTGTATATTAAAGAACTGCACAAGTCAGTTTGGGTCCATCCTACTGTTAACAAACTGTGACAGAAGACAAAGGTGCTGGACATGGCCTGTTTATCAAGACCATAAGAGAGCTATTTAACATTAACTAGCTTAAGATGCTAAGATGATATTGTTTGTTGCACACCAACTTTAAACATCTTAATTTTTAAATGACAATCTTGTCAAGTGCAGATTGAAATGTGTAAGTACAGTTTTGAGGACATTAGAGACTGAAGTTAAGTTTTCTGTATTTACTTCAGACTTACTTTAACTTGTTAAACTTTGCCATCACTTACCGCCACAGAGGTACACGTCATCCTCTGTCCATGAGGATTCCTGATAAACACCCACTGGGATCATTAATCATGTCATTATTTACTGAAAACATTAATGAGTAAGGGTTTGAATATTTAATGTGTCTAAATGAGTTGTCAGGAGACGAGGTCAGAGGGGAGGGATTTCTCTCTGTGACACTTCAGAGTGTTTTCAGCAGCTGAAAAACAACATTGACACAACAACAGATTTTTACCTCCTGCTAATTAAAGAAACATGTTCCAACAAAGGAAGAGTGACTCCCAAACATGAAAAAAAAAGAGATGCAGAAGTTAACTCCTGACATCTTCATTGTTTTGGGGGAAAAAATATTGATTTTGTGTTTCAAAATATAACTCAAAGGATTTTTGATTGATAAAGTGCAGAGTTCAGTGGGAAGCGGTGCACTTTTGTGACAAAACAAAATAAATACATGTTGTGTAGTAAGTGCATGTCATGATGTTGTGTTTTGACATACGAGAAGTGAGTATGACTCTCAACGTCTGGAAACCCAAGATCTGTGGTGCAAATCAGGGCTGAACAATTCATCAAAATACTATCAGAGTTGCAATATGGCCAAATGCAACACAAAGGAAAAATGTGTCACAACATACCGTCATAAACAAACACCGTGGGGCTGCAGACACACCCGGCCTACACATCAGATTCTCCAGACATTGTTTGACTGGTTTGGTGTTGACCCCAGCAAAAATCACATCATCTTCACTTTTATATTTTTTCTATTTCTATTCCCACTAAAATCCTGATTTATAGCACAATTGCAATATATGTAAAAAATAACTGCACAGTGACTTTTTGTATATAGTTCAGCCCTAAAGAGAAGAGTTAAGAAAAAAAAGAGAAGTAGATCAAAACATGTTGACAGAGTTGGATGTTTGGCCTAATGTGTGTCTGTCTGTGACCTATGACCTCTGTCAGAGAGCTCTGTCACTTATTAATGCTCCTCTGAACATGTCACCTATAAGGCTACATGAGATGAAACTCCTAGACCAGGGGTCTGCAACCTTTATGATCAAAAGAGACATTTTTGGCCAAAAAAAGGGGAGGAAATGTGTCTGGAGCCACAACTATTAAATGCTCTCTTTTCTCTGAAGACTTTTTTTGGCAGCCAGAGCTTATGGAGACTCAAGAAGACGAGCCACCATCACAATTTAGAGGAAAAGACACCGAGTCAAAGACACAGTCTTTGATATTTTAGTTGGTGAAATATTTAAACTTTTTTGAAATTTGATGTGCAACATACTGCAATAGATTTTTAAGTTT
This sequence comes from Lutjanus erythropterus, assembly GCA_020091685.1. Lineage (NCBI taxonomy): Eukaryota > Metazoa > Chordata > Actinopteri > Lutjaniformes > Lutjanidae > Lutjanus > Lutjanus erythropterus. Next base: position 968,557 of record CM034601.1, on the reverse strand, counting down.
TGTGCCCAACTCAAACTTTTACAAACTTTCTGTTGACCTTTAGTTGAGATAATTTACTATTCTTCTATAGATAAATTTATAGTAAAAGTTAAGTTAGAGAAACTCAAAAAAATGTTTTTCAAAATTTGGTCACAGGTTAACTGTGAACCTGATTTGTTACTATTTTGTTGCCTTAAAATAAAATGGTTTACACTATAATTTTTTAAATACAATATTTTGGGGTTTCTAAAATTCAAATATTTAACTTTATCTAAAGAAGAAGAGTAAATTATCTCAACTAAAGATCAGTAGTTGGTAAAACTTTTTCAAATCTGAAGACTTTGGCTTGAAACTGATGTACTATGTTTGTAGTACATTGGCTTGAAATTTTGAGCTGTCTCAACTTTTTCATAGACCTACAACAATGAAACATGAAAAACATTTAAAAATATAATGTTATTCATTTCCATATCATTTTTTGCCAAAGTCACTGGGAGCCACTGGAGAGGAGCTGAGGAGCCGCATGAGGCTCTGGAGCCTCAGGCTGCAGAACCCTGTCTTAGACCATATTGGTTGAGCTTGTTGTATTTTGGTGTATTGACATTGATGTCAAAAAGTAGGAGTGGGGACTGTGGCAGAAAACAGTTGAATCACTTTTAGAGCTCTGGACCTTCTCCAAACACACATGCTGACTTGACTGGACTCACCGTGAGCCGGCAGCAGGGATTTTATTACAACAAGGCTGCTCACCTGAAAGCATCTCTTTAAATGATGACATGCCTCAAGCGAAAAAAATGGTGGTCAAACACCTTTAATTTCAAATAAATTCTTCACAATAAAAGGCATGTTTTGTTTAATTCAAAGGCTTTTATTGTGAAGCAGTCAAATCAGGAAATGTTGTGTTGTGTTGAGCACGCGGGTAAAAATTAAACAATTGCAGGCAGCAGGCAAGAACCATAATATGAAACATATAGTATAATATGTTTTTCCCCAGCAAAATCAGAAATAAAAATGATTGTACAGTGTTTTTAACGCTGACGCACATGTGTTGGCATTTTGTCCCTCCACTGAACGTCTCTGTTTGCTGCTTGTAAAAAGTTTCACTAAGTCTTAGCTTTTGATGGGTACAAGTGAGGCTCGTTGTCACTATGGAAACACATCAACAGCTGCAGGAACACAAGTGCCGATTCCACTGAGATATAATTGTGGGTAATGGGTCAGTTCTGCATCTCAGCTTTGCAGATGCGGGTACAAAACTGGACCCGCGCTGGACTCTGCTGCACCGTTTGAATCGGCGTGGCCAAAAGTGACAATGGAAAAGCCACTGAAGAGCCTCATGTTTTAGCCTACCACACATTTAAAGCCTTTCTTTGTTATCTGTGAAGCAAAAACCTAAAAATGTAAAAGAAAACAAAACAAAACAAAAAAAAATGTCTGGTTCAGAAGTGGTTTAGCCGACTTCAGTGACAGTCTTCACTGTTGCTGAAGCAGCTGCTGTCTGGTGTCACGCTGCCCTCCGTTCTGTCACAGTATGATTTCCGGTTTGTGGTGATTTTGAGACCCATTTTGTAAAGTTCACAGCCCATCACGCTCTTGTTCCTGCGCTGCAAAAAATTAAGAGTGCAGAGATTTGACTGTCAAACTGTGATTTGACCCGCGGTCATCTCAACTGATGACTAAACATCATCACAAGTTTTTCGGGGGTGGCCCTTTGACATCAGAGGAAGTTCAGACTGTCTAGCTGTGATGATTAGAAGACTTGGGGTGTGGCGAGGAAGGGGTCATCAAGCAAAAACCTGCAGTCACATTTAAATTCATCAATATTCATACTTAACAACCTTGAAACCTCAAAGAAAGGGAAGATTTTGAGCATTTCAGAGACTGTTTCCTGTTTTAAATGATGAAAATGCTGCTACCTGTTGCTATAACCTGAAAGATAACCCTAAACCAGCTGACATTGGGCGAGAGGCGGGATTCACCCTGGACAAGTCGCCAGTTCATCACAGGACTGACACATAGAGACAGACAACCACTCACACTCACATTCACACCTACGGGCAATTTAGAGTCACCAGTTAACCTGCATGCATGTCTTTGGACTGTGGGAGGAAGCCGGAGAACCCAGAGAGAACCCACACAGACACGGGGAGAACATGCAAACTCCACACAGAAAGGCCCTGATCCAGGATTTGAATTCAGGACCTTCTTGCTGGGAGGCAGCAGTGCTGACCACTGCACCACCGTGACGCCCCACAAGCTGTGCAATGTTCTGAATACTAAGTGGAGAATTATATTCACAAGGCATCCAAAAGGTCACACCATCCGCAACTGACCATTTCTAATTCTAAAGACTCACCTGTAGACCTCACAAAATGGAACAAGTTCAAACCTTCATGATTGAAGTTTTCTCTGTTTACTTTGGAGTTGTGTTGGATGAACTTTGACATACTTTGTCTCCACAAAGGGACACCTTGTCCCCTGTCTGTTAAGATGACAGATTAACACCCGCAGGAAGCGTTAATTATATCAGTATTTACTGAAAACACTGAGGAGTCTGGGTTTAAATATTTAATGTGTTTAAATGAGTTATCAGGGGGATTGAGTCAGATGTGGTACCTCAGAGTATTTCACCAAACTAAACACAATATCTCCATAACAACAATAACACACCTCATCATTTGGAAAGTTAGCAGAAGTTCAACTTTTACTGACTTCCAACAAATGTTGTTTTCTTTTTCTGTGTGAGTATTAAATGTTAAAGCAGAAGAATATAAAACCTAAGAGCTAAAAGCTAACAGCTATATTAATTTACATTTTTTAGACTGTTGGGAACTGATGGCCATTGGATGTCACATGACACAGACAAACTGATGCACACTTTTATATCAAGCAGACTGGACTCTCTTGTCAGCCCAGAAACATCATAAATCAGCTTCAGCAGATCCAGATCCACTCTAAAGTCCTTACGCTGGCTGTCAGTTTACATATTTTTAAAGCTAAATTTCATGGTCTTTCACCTGCATATTTGTCTCAGACGCTGACGGTGTATGAACGAGTGCGGCCCCTCAGATCCTCCAGGCTCCAGATTGTCTGCCTGAGGGTCTGAGGTCAGCTGGAAGTCTTTATTTTATTTTATTAAATTTATTCAGTGTTACTTTTTCTTATTCAACATTATCTGTTATTTTATTCTCATTAAATTAAATTGAGAAAGAAAACGCTCATAGATCAATACAACACGATCACCTGGAAAGCTCCTGCTGCTCATTTAAAAGATGATTCAAGACACTCACTGAAAAGTCACTGACAACAGCAAACAGTGTGGTCATGAACATGAATTTTGATGTTTCACCATGAAACAGGAAGTTGGTCTAACTGCACAATGTACCATCAATCTTAATTGGCTTGTTAACGCCATAAAACACACTTAATTTAAACTAAATAACTTGTGCAGGTCATTAAATCAGCAAAATAAAATGAAAAAATTGCACATAAAAACAACCAGCGAGGGTCTCAGCCAGTCGCTGATATATTCATCCAATCATCTGATTCGCAGTTGTAGAAGGACGGTCGATCCATTCGGTGGGCGTGTACGGGTCGGCCAGTCTGCTCCCATTGGTTAACTGTATGTTCTTTGTCCAGTAACACTGACGGTCCTGGAGAGGGAGCTACTCTACAGATTCAAAAGAGCTTGAAGTTTACTCAGGTATTGTTAAGAAACAAAAAGTTGCTGGCTAGCTGTTAGCCAACATGTTCAGGGAAATGTTTTGCATAAGCTCCGCCCACAAAAACACATCATAATGTTTACCGACAGAAAGAGGGCCTATTTTCAAGTGATTATACACAAATGAAAATATTCCTGCCATATTCTGTCATAAACATTACGCACTGGACCTTTAATGAAACCAGAGGTGGGTTTATCATAAGACGAATGCTGGGGGCCCCAATCCACCAAGGGCCCCATAAAACCATCAAGGTAACATGACGGGGTACACATGATCCTGGGTGTTCTGTGGGGTCAGTTATCATCAAAAGAATGGTTACAAAGTTACAGTGAAGGAAAGCTGAACATTTACATCTGAAACAAGACTATTTTACTTTACTTTATTTTATTTCATTTTATTTTGAAGTAGATACAGGAAATACAACAGACGATGCCAATCAGGACTGCAGTCCTTTGGTGAAGGGTTTTTGTTTAACATATTTTTAGGAGTCTGTTCACACTTACATTCAATTCATTTAACAATTTTCATTTCAGTTTCATTTACAATTCATTTCAGTAAAAAGTGAAAATATTAAACAATAATGGGCTAAACAGGCCTCAATATTATATGACCTCTGCTCACACTTTGACTGATACATTGATTGATCTGGCCTTCAGCATTGAATTTGATAGATGAAGAGTAAATTGATTTGTTAACCCTCATGATGATAATCTTATGATTTAACACCTTGCAGTAATTAATTCAATCAATGTTTGATTTGAGTTTTGTCTAATCGCTCACTCAGCAGGGGGCATTTTATCTCCTCTGTTTTGTTATTGAAGGTAAAAGCAGGAATGTAACTATCACAGCCAAAGTTCAAATAATTGTTTGTCTGTGTTTTGAAATAACTGATGTGACGTTTCAGGTTTTAGAATCATATTGAGCACATGTATATGAAACAGATCTGGATCTATTTATTATGGGGTAGTGTTGATTAGGTGTGACGAGCACAGCGGGGTAATTATGGAGAGTGGATTATGTAATAGACTGACTATTGATGGATCAGTATAGATTACAGATAGGGGTGATGTTTTATGTTCAAAATAAATCAAATCAAATAACATCAAAGACTGGTGGAGGGTGGTGATACTGGAGTGGGTATGGATGGGGCGCAATCTGAAACATTTTGTCCCCCTATTCACAGCTCTTAATCTCTTTCCCCTTAAAACATCTCGGTAATGTTGTTGTCATGCAAGTTGTAGTACTTGCTAACTGTCACATATTTATTATGACATTTGGGGTAATTTTACAGTTAATGTCAAAAATATATTAAATCATTAATACCACCTACTTGCATGAAAATGACACATGCAAGTGATCCCATACCTACCATGAAATTTATTGGTAATTTGGAGGAAATTTGTGAGTAATTAAAAGAACTGTCATATATATTACTTGGTAATTAACAATTTGTTTTTTAACTTTTCAAAAAGTATGTCAAAGGCCCCCATGTCAGTGTGCCCCCAAAATGGCTAAATCTGCCCCCGAGGGAGACAGTGGTAGAAAAACATCAGTAATTTCTAATCTGATCGACATGCTAATGTAATGATATCATGTGGACGTGGCTTGGGGACAAAGCATTTATAGTTTTGTTGCAGGAAACAGCAGCACCAACCAGCTCACACCTCCTGACTTGACTGCTCAGCACCAATAGATCATTTGGGGTTCTGCAATCAAAGCGTGTTTGTGGTGATAATTTTTAGCTTCTTTGACCTGATGAATTTGATAATGTAATCTAATGTAATGCAGTTTACTTGTACAACGAAAATAAGGCAGGTTTCAGTGTGTAATGTTTCTTGTGCTGCAGCCGAAGGCTAATAACTGCCAGTCTGCAGTATCAATCATCATAAGAGCTAATGTTGTTTGGCATGTTATCCATGGGCTCCACCTGCTCTTTACTCTGCATTAACAGTGTTTTGCTGTTTACCGTGCATTACCACCATGGCCTCCTACATTGGCGTAGCTCTTGTAGCCAGATCTGCCTCAACAGACGAAGCCTCAGCCAGAAAGGCTCTTCAGACGCTCCTGCTCCACCTGATTCAGCTGAGCCTGATCCTCACCGCCACCTTTAACACCACCATAATTGTGGACATTGCTAGACCACTGGGGAGACTAGCCACTGTGCAGATTTATAATATATGCTTTGTGTGTTTGATTATCCTTCCAAGGTGTCATCATCATCAGGGATCAAACCATCAGATCTGTGTTCATGCACAACCTGTGCTGTTGGTGGGGATGCTCAGTATTCCTCAACGAGAGACAGTAACCCATTCAAGTGAATGCTTCTCAACACACACGCCAGTTTCCTAAGTTATAAGGAGCTTATACATGTGAGTAGATAACCATCTGCTTTACAGCAAGACAAGAAAGAACACCTTCCTCCTTCCTCCTTCCCTGTATCGAGGAGAGCTTTGATGACCTTTCTGGGGCCTGTTGGTTTTCCACCATTCATTTGGCCAATGGGTACAACCAAGTTCTGGGTTGTGAGCAGGATAAGGCCAAAAAGGCTCTTTGTACACCTTTGGTCTTTTTGAAAGGAACTCGATGCCATTTGGGTTGTGCAATGCCCCAAGCACCTTTCAGCGCTTGATGCAAGGTTGTCTGGAAATCAGCAGTGTTGGTCCCTTCTCCTTTATCAGAACAATATCATTGTGTTTTCTTCTACTTTCTCTGAACACCTGCAGCAACTGGATACTGTTCTTGGCTGGCTCCAAAGAGAGAGTTTGAAGGCAAAACTAGAAAAGTGTGCTTTCTTCTATTAAAAGCTCAGCTATTTGGGGCATCTTATCTCTGACAAAGGGGTTTCTACAGACCCTGACCGCAGACCCCGTAAAGATTGAGGCAGTGGCCAAGTGGCAGCATCCCTGCAATGTGGCAGAGGTATGCTTGTTTTTTGGGTTTGCGAACTATTACAGGTGCTTTATAGAGGGGTTCACCATGCTCGCAGGTTACTTGCAGAAGTCGGTCATATAACTTGCTGGCACCAGGTCAAAGCAAGGGTCAGGACAGGACTTTGATTCTGTATGGATGCCTCAGTGTGAGCAGAGCTTTGAGGCCTTAAAGGGCAAGCTGGTTTCTGCCTCATTGTTGACCAATGCACTCCAATTCATTTTGGAGATGGACGCTTGTCATAGTAGTTTGAGGGCTAACCCTGTCTCAGGAGACAGAGGGTGGTTTCCAGCCTGTAGTATACACCAGCAAAGACCTCCAGCCCACCAAATTAAACATGTATAACTACAGTTCGATGAAGCTGGACTACCTTGCCCTAAAGTGGGCAATAACAACAACACACTGAGCTATCTTTAGTCTGCCCACTGCTGGGGGCCACAGAGCACCAATGGGTTACCAAACTTGCTGCTTTTGATTTTGAGATCAAGTATCTCTCAGGTTGCAGCAATAAGAATGCAGATTCACTCTCTTGGCAGCATGTCCTACCTGGTACTCAGGTCTGAGTGCCTCTTTAACAAGCTCCACACTTGAACTCAACAGTGTCCACAACTCAGTCCACCGTATCTGTCCTCCTGTACCACTCTCCTTTTTTCATTTGCTCATTGCAGGAGGTTGATGCCCTTCTCAGGAACATGTTAATGTTTTGGCAACGTCAGGTTTGGCCCAACCATGAGGAGAGGCAACAACTTCTACACCAGCTTTGATACTTGAACTTGGTGGAACATGAGGGTGTGCTATAGCATTGGACCTTTCGCCTGAATAGGGGAGAGGAATGTCTTAAATTTTTCTTGCCTCCACTCCTGAAACTAAAACAGCTGCACCAGGAACATGGCCACCACGAATTGGTGCTACGGTGCTGCTTCTGGCTGGGAATGGCCTCTTGAGCACAGGGCCAAAGAGTGTTAGTGTTGCCAAGTTGGAAAAGTTTCTGGATTGGTGCCACATAGTTTTAAGGGCCACCTACTTGTGTCTCAGCCAAGTGAGATTGTAGCTATTGACTTTACACTGTCATAGCTCTCCTGGAATGGGTTGGAGAATGTTCTTGTGATAACTGATGTGTTCAGCAAATACATCATAGCTTTCCCCACTCAAGATCAGCAAGCCTCTACTGTGGGCTGGATCTTGCTGATAGAATGGTTTTTACCAGTTTGGTGTTTTGAGATGCACTCAATCTGACCAAGGTAGGAGCTTTAAGAGCTCTTTAATCCACCAGCTCTGTCACTTGTACGAAGTAGCGAAGTCGCAAACCATCCCATACCAACGGGCAATGGACAATTTGAGCAGTTCAACAGAACTGTCCACAGCTTCCTTTGTATGTTCCCTGCATCACAGAAACAGGATTGGGTTTCATGTCTGTCCAGATGCTATTGTGTTGTAACGCTACACCGCATTAGGGCACTGGTGAGTCCCCCTACTTGTTGATGTTTTGCAGGGAACCTACGGTTCTTGTGGACTTCCTTCTGAGTCAAGTCCAGGACCCTGTAGCAGGAGAAGTACAGGACTGTGTGGTCAAACACCAGACCAGGCTCAGGGTGGTTTTGCAAATGCACAAGCTTATCTTCTTCTTCTTTTTATTCTAGGCCCATAGTACACTGATAAAATAGCTGCGTAGATAGCTGCATAAATCACCCATTCCTGAATTTCTGCAGTGCAGTGACTCTGACCTTCTGCAGTCCCCAGTTCCTGAGCTCTTGCAGTCTCCTGTACCTGCACTGCAAGATTCCACCAATCCTGAGCAGCCTTGCCTGTATTGCAGCCATCTCTTGTTCCTCCTGGGCCACAGTTGTCCCTGGTTCCTGTGCTGCAGATGTATCCTGTTCCTGAGCTTCTGCAGTCCACTGATCCTGAGCTGCAGCAGTCTTCACTGCCCACACTGCAGTCATCTGTTCATACTGAGCTGCAGCCTTTATGTCTTTATTCCATGTGCCAATGAGGCCTCCTGTTTTCTTGGCTCCACCAGCTCATCTATAGGCTTTCTTTCAACAGCCTCCTGCTTGGCTCCTCAGCTATCAGAATCTCATGCTGCACTCCACCCACCAGACCCCAGTCCTGCTCTCCAGACACGTGTTTCTGATTCTGTTGTCTATAAGCCAGAAGCTTGTCAAGCAGCTCACCCAACCTGTGCCTGCTGTGTTTCCTGTTTTCCAGCCTCGCCAGCAGCCTCCATAGGGTTATTTCTTTGCCGCTGACCTCTAGAAGGGGCCTGCCATGGTTGTGGCCTTTAAAGTGGTCCAGGTCATCCTTCAGAGTGCTTCCACGTAGTTGACTGTCCAGATGCCTGCATCCAGAGCTTTTCTAACTATGTTTCAAACATCCAGACTGTCATCCTTTGGTGTTTTGTCATTCAGTGCTCTGTCCTTCTGTGTTCCATCCTTTGGCACAGCCTCCTGGTGACCCCCCAGACCTGCTCTGCTCTTCTGTCTTGACCTCAGGACGCCCGCCTGAGGTTTTCTGTTCAGACCTTGTTCAGCCTCTGGGCCCTCCTCACCTCTCCTGTTTTCTTGGGCTGTGTGAGCTTTCCTTGAAGTTGGGGTACTATTACGGTTTTGGTTTTTATTTCATTTTTTAAGAGTCCTCCCTCATTTATCTATGTTATGATTGCTACTTTTTTTGTGCTTTTAGTCCCTGTGTTTTCCTCCTTTTGCTGCCAGTGTTTCCTTGTAATTTTGGACTATTATCTGGATTTTTTGGACTTGAGATTTCTTTCTTGTGCTGGATTTGTTTCCCATGTGATTGTGACCTTTGTCTGAGTGACAGCTTTTGTATTTACACATTGTTTGCAACTTGTTTCAGACAGACGATGAACTGAGGATGAGAGACAAATAAGGATGTTTCTGATCTGTAAATCATGCAAAGCTACACCAGGGAAGTACCAGAATAAAAATATTAATGTGGGAATTAAATAAAATAAAAATAAATAATATGTCTTTAAAATAACATTCCCCAGTACTACATCCACCCCTGTTGATAAGTGCATTGGTCACAATTACTACACTTTGGGTATGTGCTGCTTCATCGTGTAAATGATGACATGGATTATTAAAGTGGTGGTGGTTGAAAGATTGCATCACCCATGAATAATTTCTTAATCATTTTGACATGACACCTAGTGTGTGTGAGGACAGTTATTAAATGACCTGTGAGAGCAGATAAACCCTGCAGACCAGCTCTGCCTACATGGAAACGAGCCAGGCCAATGGTGTGCACAGAGAAAATGTATGTGGATGAATTTTGGTTTTGCATTTAGCAAAAATATCAAGATGATATGTCTTCACTGGTGTATGTGTGCAAACTGGACAAAACTGGACTGCTTCAATTACATCAACAGGATATTGTTTGTCTTTGGCCTTAAATTCTTCTCTAATATGTTGTTTGCAAATCAGTCTCAGACTAACAATACTGATGGATTTCAGTACCGGGCATTCTGGAAAGAGTGTTGTTTTCTATGCTGATTGGAATGCCATGCTGTCTGTCCTCTTCATTAATGTCACCATGTTATTCACCCTGAGGAGTAATCTGTGTTCGGGAGACCTCCCGTTACATTCTTCTGTTTAACCTCCTTTTTGCAGACACTCTACTGCTGGCACTCAGTCAGTTACTGTACCTACTGGCTGCTGGTAGAATATTTCTGACATATCCTGTGTGTGGTTTTCTCAATGCTCGCCAGTTTCAGTAATAACATCTCCCCTCTCACACTGGTGGTGATGTCTGTGGAGAGATATGTAGCTGTGTGCTACCCACTGAGACACGCTGCCATCATCACCATCAGAAACAGCAGTGGCTATCATTGTGGTTTGGGCCTTCAGTTCACTAAATATCTTCATTCGAGTTGTTTTGTTGTTAGATTTTCCATTTGAAGACCTGGAGAGCCTGCAGATGACAGATGTTTGCTCTGACATACCCATGTTTCTTAATCCACTGTCTGATCATTATGACAAAGCCTACACTTGTTTTGTGTTTGTATCAGCTGGTGTTGCAGTGAGTTGCTCCTATATTGGTGTGATGGTAGCAGCCAGATCAGCCTCCACAGACAAAGCTTCAGCTCATAAGGCTCGAAACACACTGCTGCTTCATCTGGTGCAGCTGGGACTCACTCTCTCCTCAACTATGCACGCTTCTATTGTTGTATCACTCTCAACAATACTGCAAAGAGCAATAATTGCACGCATTAAGACAGTTTTCTATGTGTTTATTTATATCCTCCCCAGATGTCTGAGTTCTCTCATCTATGGTCTCAGAGACCAGACCATCAGACCTGTCCTCATGTACCATCTCTGCTGTCGACTGAAACTCAGTCATCATAATCAGGGCTGAGGTCTCAAATTACAGTGAATCATTCAAGCATCATTTTCAGGGACAAATATTCATTTGGAACAAAACTCAATGTCTATTTGTTAAAATATGCTAACATATGAAAAAAGCGTATTTCCTGATGGTATTTATGTCCTACTGTAAGTACATGTTCAGTGATTATTATCACTGTATATTAGTAAAATAAGTAACTGGCATAGTAACAGCAGGACTATATTATTTCCTGAATTATTTATGATTGTCCAAGTTAACCCACAGGTGAATGTTGTTTGTACAATGGAAAGAATATAATCTTTGTATTTGTACATTATTTCTGGCCCATTTTACTGTATTCAAACATATTTACCCCCACTGCATTAGACTCCCAGCCCTGTTGTTTAAAACCTTCTTTCCAGCAGCACATGGTAGATAAACCAGTAAATAATTTAAAAGGGATCATACATATCACACTTTGTTTGTTATAGTTGACAATAATGTATCCAAAACTGAATGTGTAAAATAAAGTACATTACTTTATGAAATTTCAAAGAAATATTTACAAACGTGTGTAACACTGACACTCACAAGCCAAAGGAAAACTCTGTCAAATTATTCTGAAAACATACAGTATGTAGTATCATAACACATTGATTCAACAACTATCAGGTTTTAAAAGCTTGTTCATATTTCTAAAGATAATTCATTTTGCAGCAGGAGGTAATATGACTTTATCTGATCACAGGCCATGGTGAACTTGAGCATCACTGATATAAAATGAAATTATGTCTAATAGTTTGACCTGTTCTTAAAGGATGCATGCTTCAGACCTGACAGGATTTACTGTGTAATGTTTTGAGAAACTAAATTCTGCTCCTTTGATTTTGGGACATTTCTGGTCAGTGCTTCTGATGAAGGATCTTCCAATTGCTTAAATGCACCTGAAGGAGACGAGGAGCTGAGAGAGGATACACACGAGTATCCTACGAGGAAGGAAGGAGGATGATGATGATTGGACAGTTTTGATGACTTTCATCCTGCATCATCAGGACCCATGCAGGGAAATCAAATTCTGACTGACATGAGTTTCTGCAGCACTTTAATGATTCTGACTGAATATTTACACTGATCAGTCATAACATTGTGATCACCTGCCTAATATTGTGTTGGTCCTCAACAGCCCTGACCTGCGAGGCATGGACTCCACCAGAACCCTGAAGGTGTGCTGTGGTATCTGGCACCAAGATGTTAGCAGCCGATCCTTTAAGTCCTGTAAGGTGGGGCCATGGACTCAGATCTTGTTTGTCCAGCACATCCCACAGATATCGACTGGATTGAGATCTGGGAATTTGAGGCCAAGTCAACACCACAAACTCATTGTTGTGCTCTCAAACCATTCCTGAACCATTTTTCCTTTGTGGCACGGAGCATCATCCTGCTGAAAGAGGCCACAGCCACCAGGGAATACAGTTTCCATGAAAGGGTGTACATGGTCTGCAACAATGCTTAGGTAGGTGGTACATGTCAAAGTAACATCCACATGGATGGCAGAACCCAAGGTTTCCCAGCAGAACATTGTCCAAAGCATCACACTGCCTCTGCTGGCTCTCCTTCTTCCCATAGTGCATCCTGGTGCCATGAGTTCCCAGGTAAGCGACACATATGCACCGGTCCATCCACGCCATGTAAAAGAAAACGTGATTCATCAGACCAGGCCACCTTCTTCCATTGCTCTGTGGTCCAGTTCTGATGCTCATGTGTCCATTGTTGGTGCTTTCGAGGTACAGGGGTCAGCATGGACACCCTGACTGGTCTGCAGCTCCATACACAACAAACTGTGATGCACTGTGTATTCTGACACCTTTCTATCAGAGCCAGCATTAACTTCTTCAGCAATTTGAGCAACTGTAGCTTGTCTGTTCAGGCGATTTGTGTCAGCCTTCCTTGGCCGCCCATGACCCTGTCGCTGGTTCACCACTGTTCCTTCTTGCTTGACCAGTTTTGATAGATACTGACCAAATAAATACTATGTGGAAAAGGGTGCGCATTCACTTGCATACTTTTGACCATCCATAGACCTCCCGCAAAGTTTCAGGCACAGGAAACCAGCTGCCTTTTGTACCGATGTCGCTTTTAGTGATCCAGTTGAGCAGATATATAGTGTTTTTAATGGCTTTCAGTTTTATCTCCAATTAAATGGAGTCGATTGTTTCTATAAGGACGCAAGTTGGTTAGAGGGTAAAGACGCACAGCCGAGGTGCAGGAGGCAGCGCACAGCTGCAGCACTTCTGACCTGCTGCAACACAGCAAATAAAAGAAACTGAAACTGTTTATGGGAAAGGCCCTGATTATTTTTGTACATAAACGTGTTGGTGCATCTGGTTTACTCTCAACTCAAACAAGAGAATACACATTATCCATTACACAGGCTACTGACTCATCCTGCATCTGGCTCACTCTGTGTCCTCTGTCTTCAACACTCCTCTGCTCTGGTAGGATTCTTTGACAGTAAGTTTTCATCAAAGAGCCTCTGGCTCTGCGCTGTCTGGTTTATTTTCTGTTGGACTACTTTCTTTAATCTCTTCTGCAGTGTATGTGTGAGGACGCATTTAGTACCGCCACACGCTGCCACTCTGATGCCTTTTGGTGTCTGTAATATCCACAGTGTGTCCACCATATAACATATTTTCCTTGTCTCAACCTCCGTGAAACAAATGTTGTTTTCATTCTGTGTGACAGTCCTTTTTCAGTCTTATTGTCTTAATGATATAGTCTTAATAATAATTTGGGGCATTTCATTGACCATTTATAGGCAATTATGGGCATTACATGACATCCACAAAAGGTGCACCACATTTTCCATTAACTGGGATTTATAAAGGAAAACTGGCATAGGACGGTCTGCGCTTTTTTTATAAATCTGATTATTTTGTGTGTAAACACTTTCTGTGTTTCATCCATATGCCATCTTTAAAGGTGAATCCTACATATAGTTTTGTAAATGAGCCCCAGGTTTTCTTTCAGGGCTCAGAATTGACCCAGTCTATTTTTGTATTTTCATTTAGTGATTTCCTGTTCTATTTTGAAGAAGTCTTCTGTTTTGTGTCTGTGTTGACTTTACTTCCTGTCTTTGTTGATTTTCCACCTTTCTCTGTCACCTGTGTTTGATTAGTTCATTAGTCTTTGTGGATTTAGTCTCTATGTTTTTCCTTTTAAGTTGTTAGGTTGCCTGTTCCCTTTTTTGTGTTTTTCCCATCCTGCTTTGCTCCTGATTACATTCAGGATCATTATTTCTAGTTTTGACACTTTAGTTTGGATTTCTCATTGTTGGACTAACCTTGACTCTTGTTGTGTCTTCTAGGCACCTGTCTCCAGATGTCAGAAGCTTGTCTAGCAGCCGATGCCAACCTGCAGCCAAATCCTCTGGTATCAGCCTCTTTCCTGTGCCTCGCCTTGTTGCAGGCCTCTGCTGTGGTTGCAGCTTGCCACCATCTGTCAGTACAGTCCCATCTTTGCTGCTGACCTCCAGGGATTATTGACTTTGCTACCAGCTATAGGGGTTCCATCTGCCACAGACTCCAGAGAGGTTCCACCTTAGCTGCCAGACTCTCACTAGAATCTCCAAACACCAGCCTCTGTCTGCTGGCCTCCTGAAAGCTTCCTCCTTTGCAGTTGGCCTCAGAGTGGTTCCATCTACTTCGCTGGTCTCAAGAACATCCCTACTTGTTCCACTTGTTTGAGCTTTCACCTGAGTCCAGGCCCTGCACCTGAGGTTTCTGCTCAGACCTGGCCGCCCCACCTCACCTGTTTGCTCAGGCTCTGAGAGTCGTTCTTTGAAGGGGTAAGATTGAGGAGGTTGGGGGTAAGGGTCCTTCATCATGTCTGTGTTGAATTAACTTGTTTTTGTCTTTTCCTGCCCTGTTACATTATTGCTTGGTTTAGTCTTTCCTGATTCTTTTTCCTGTCTATTCACCCACAGTGTTTTCCTCCATTCATTACTGTTTACTTAAACCAGTCTGTGAATTGAATTTTTGAAATGACAGTACTTTAACTTGAGTAAAATATCCTAAATATTTCCATCCCTGTTCTTAAGTGCATTCCTCATAATTACTGTAAGTTGAGTATTTCCTGCTTCATCATGAATCAGATTATTGTAAAGGTGGTGGTGGTTCAGAGATTACATCACTCATGAATATTTTTGATCACATGAACATGACACACAAGTGTGTGTGAGGACAGTAATTAAATGACCTGTGAGGGCAGACAAACCCTGCAGACCAGCTCTGCCTACATGGAAACAAACCAGGTCTCTACCCTGCAGACTGTCTGCACAGAGAAAATGAATGTGGGTGATTTTAGATTTTGCATTTAAACTCAACAGGAAACTAAAGATGTCATGCACTGTTGTGTGTGTGCAAACCGGATAAAAAAATTGTGCTTTTGTGCTTCAATTACATCAACAGGTTTTTGTTTATCTTTGCTTTAAATTCTTTCTAATATGTTGTTTGCAAATCAGTCTCAGACTAACAATACTGATGGATTTCAGGACTGGCAGATTCTAGAAATTGTGTTGTTTTCTACTCCAAATACACTACCATGCTGTCTGTTCCTCTTCATTAATGTCACCATGTTATTCACCCTGAGGAGTAAATCTGTGTTTGGAGACCTCCGTTACATTCTGCTGTTTAACCTCTTTTGCAGACACTCTACTGCTGGCACTCAGTCAGTTACTGTACCTACTGGCTGTGTGTAGAGTAAGACTGACATATCCTGTGTGTGGTTTTCTCACAATGCTCACCATTCTTAACGATGTCTCTCCTCTCACACTGGTGGTGATGTCTGTGGAGAGATATGTAGCTGTGTGCTACCCACTGAGACACGCTGCCATCATCACCATCAGGAACACAGCAGTGGCTATCATTGTGGTTTGGGCCTTCAGTTCACTAAATATCTTCATTCGAGTTGTTTTGTTGTTAGATTTTCCATTTGAAGACCTGGAGAGCCTGCAGATGACAGATGTTTGCTCTGACATAGCCATGTTTCTTAATCCACTGTCTGATCATTATGACAAAGCCTACACTTGTTTTGTGTTTGTATCAGCTGGTGTTGCAGTTGCTCTTATATTGGTGTGATGGTAGCAGCCAGATCAGCCTCCACAGACAAAGCTTCAGCTCATAAGGCTCAAACACACTGCTGCTACATCTGGTGCAGCTGGGACTCACTCTCTCAACTATGCACGCTTCTATTGTTTTATCACTCTCAACAATACTGCAAAGATTAGTAATTGTACGCATGAAAAGAATTTTCTATGTGTTTATTTTTATTCTCCCCAGATGTCTGAGTTCTCTCATCTATGGTCTCAGAGACCAGACCATCAGACCTGTCCTCATGTACCATCTCTGCTGTCGACTGAAACTCAGTCATTACAACAACAAGGTGAAGTCTGATAAAATGCAGTGAATGATCCAAGCATCATTTTCAAGCATGAATATTGATTTAGAACAAAATTCAATGTGTTTATTTTAAAAGCTTCTCGACCTGCTCCATCATTCAGTCTGCTTCCAGGTTGTAAACCAGACCAGCTCTGCCCTTCAGCCTGGCCTCCTGGTCAGACTCCAAACCAGACTCTGACCATTTCTAACAGCTGAAAAGTGACGTGGTGTAGTTTGACTATTTATGAAGCACAGAGTATAAATTAACACCCAATTCTGTATGTTTTCAGGTTTAACTTTAGTTATTCCATTTTATTTTGAAAGGTTTTGCTTTTGTGTATTTGTGTACTTTACTTCCTGTCTTTGTCCTTTACCTGCCGATTTTTCTGTCATCTGTGTTTGAATTGTGTATTTAGTCTGTGTGTTTTCCTGTTTGAGTTGTCAGTTTGTCTCTTTCTGTTCACCTCACGTTTTTGCCTTTACTGCTTTGGTCCGTGTTTTGGTCAACACCGGGTTGGGTTTGTCATTTTGGACTAGCCTTGTCACCGGCCTCCTGCTCAGCCCTCCTGTTTTCTGCAGACCAGCCATAGGACTTCCACCGTGCTGTCCAGACGCCTGTCTCCTGTTCTTCAGACACAAGAAACCTATCAAGCAGACCACCTGACCTGCAGCCAAACTCTCTTTTATTTTGTAACGGTCTGTCTGTTTACTACTTCCTGTCTTCTTTCTTTTCACTATTTATGATACTGCTGTTTTTAACCCTTCTGATTAGTTTCCTGTTTCTACTTCCTGTGTTTTCCTCCTGTCTTTGCCAGTGTTACCTTATGGTTTTGGACTTTGGTTACTCTGGATTTCTTCATCATCTGATTGTGACCTGTGCCTGCCTCAGCCTCCATAAGCCTTTGTATTTTGACTCTGCTTTGATTAAATCTTTGAATTGTAACTATTTTGTCTGAAGTCTGCATTTCGACTATTCAATTGTTTTTCCTGTTTTCCTCGCTGGACGTGACACCAGTGCCGTGGTGCTCACAAGCACTGATGCTGCATTTCACCGGCTTCCAAGAAGTTGGCCACTTGGAAGACAGAGGGTTGTTTCAGACAGAGGATGAACTGAGGGGCTGCATGTTTTTCTTTACAATGAATCATGCAAAGCTACACCAGTGGAATTCAGAATAAAATTTGAAGCTGCAAATGAGTTTAATAGGTCCCCTTTAAAACAGCAAGAATCTGCTTGAAGCCGCTGAGTGAAAAGTACTAAAAGTTCCAGTATTCTTTCCTTGTGCATTCCTCATAATTACTCAAATTCAATCTGTGCTGCTTCATCACAGATATGACACCAATCAGATGAAAAGGTGGTGGTGGCTGAGAAATGACATCACCCATGAAAATATTTTGGATGTGAGAGCAGGTAAACCCTGTAAACCAGCTCTGCCTACATGGAGACCAGCCAGGTCTCTACAGTGCTAAATGCTGGCACGAAGAATATGTATGTGGATTATTTTAGATTTTGCATTTAAACATAACAGAAATCTAAGGATGACATTTCCTCACTGTTCTAAAAGTGCTAAATGGACAAAAATGTTTTTCTTCTGTGCCTCAGTTATCAGAATCATAAACAGGATCAGAAATACTTTCTTTATCTTCAGGGGAAAATTGTTGACATTACAGATGCTCTTTGTCAAGAAATACATAGAGAATAATAAGAATAGAAAATAAAATGTAGATGTATATGCATCCTACTACAATATATATGAAAGAGACAAAACAATATCAACAATAACAATAATAACAAATATACAATAATAATAATATACAATAAGAAGTGTGTAAAGGTGCATGTGCCTTATCTACAATTTGGAACAGTTGTATAAAAATTTGAAGCTGTGATCTGTAGAAAATATTTGATGAATAGAAATACAAGAACAGATGTAAGAATTCTTCACAAAAATATGAATATGCTACAATCATATGTAATGGTGTAAAAATGTTGTATGTATTGCACAGTGAGTTTTGCACCAGTTGTTGTGAGTTCAGGTCAGTATTGCACATATGAATTATTGTATGATAGCCAGTAGTGCACAGTTTAAGTGTTGCTGACCACTCTGTCTGATCAGTGTTGCAGGTGCATGTGCTGCAGTCTGTCAGTCAGGTAGTCCACAATCCAGGACAAGAGGGGGCGTCCACCTGCATTGTCCACATCAGCTTGTCACCCAGTAGAGCCAGATGGATGTTGCTGAACACACTGAAGAAGTCAAAAACACTGGACCCGACAATACTCACCGGCTTGTCCAAGTGGGCATAGACATGGTTGAGCAGGTAGATGATGGCGCCCTCAAGTCCAAGTCAGGGCTTAGTCAAACTGGAGGAGGTCCAAGAGTGGCTTGACCATGGGCCAGAGCTGCTCCAGGACAAGTCTCTCCAGGGTCTTCATGATGTAGTCAATGCCACATGTCTGGGTCGACCCGCCACTGGGACGTGCGTTTCATCACAGGAACGAGGCAGTACTTCTTCCACAGCATGGGGACCATCTGAAGATTTAGGCTCACGATGAAGACATAATTAAGTACCCACATAGCTGGGGAGGCACAGGCTTTGAGCATCCTGGGGTTGACACCATCAGGGCCCATAGTCTTGCTTGAGTGGAGTCTCATGAGCTCATGAGTGGTTCCACCTTTGTCGTTGACCTTCAGAGCAGCGCTGCTTATGTCACCATCCCCACAGTGATCCCAACTACATGGCAGCCCTCCAGATCATCCTCCAGTGTGGTTCCATCTCTTGAAGAAAAGATTCTCTGACGTCCAGAAACTCTGGCTGGTTCAAGATCAGTTTTGTTCACTACACAGTAAAGACAGCCTCACTACATGGTGGCATGATACAGTTGACTGTTTGTAGTAGGCTTGTTTGTCATGTTTATTTACAGTTTACAGGAAATAACATAAAGACCAGATTGCTCATTTTCAGGAAGGAGGACAGAAGCCTCCTGAACCAAAATGCATACTGGGTGTGAACCCAGGAGAGTGCCTGAGAGATACAATGTGAAAGTCTGTGGCTTTGTGATACAACTTGGGTCCTTCTTGATCAACAGAAAGTCATCACTATTGTAATTACAAAGACTATGGGGAGAGTGTTTAGGTTGGGTAAGGTATGGTTTCTGTGGGTTCATTTGCAGAGATATGTTAATTCATGTAAAACCACTGACTATCAACAGAGTCAAGCATTCAAATAAGAATATACAAAAACATACCAAGAGAAGAATTAAGCTAGAAAAAATAGAATACCCTCAGACCTGCCTCCTAGTTACCTTTCAGACCTGCCTAGAGCTGCCTTTCCACAGCAAAGTTATTTCTTTGCTGTCTGGCTGGCAGTTTCCACAGTGGCAGCCCCACATTTTGGCTCACATGCTGTGCCGATGTTGTCCCACCTCCACCACTCAAGTCCTGACTGGTAGCTGCTGTTCTTGACTCCTGAAGTTGGCTTGACTGTTTTGGTGGAGGTTGCACTGGGACCCGACTGAGTTCATCATATTTACAGCAGCTGCCTTTACACATGAAAATGTGTTTTGGATATGGGCTGACACAGTAAGCTCTCAAAGAGCTCAGGATGTGTTCCTCCAATTGTCTTCCCAGTGGTCCGTCTCACAGAATGAGGTCCCTGACAGCTTTGATCCTCTGAAGCATGAGCTGGCCTTCTCTGTGACTTATGAGCAGGTGTGTTTTCTGGTCTCACAAGTTCACATCTGGGAAGAATTTATGGAGCTGCTTTGGTGTCACATGCTTGTGGATGTCAGCAATGTTGTTCAATCCATAACAAACCAAATGGGGTGATTTGAAGGTGCCTTTGGGGTCTTTACTCTGATTTTTAGGAGATGTCGCCTTGTCTCCACATGGACCTTTATCCTCCAACTCCATGGACAAGTGTGATTTCTTTACTTCTGAGGTTCAGCCTGCCTGCAGCACTTGTGGGTTATATAATTGGTATCTGAAGCCAAATCAATTAATGTCCACTTTTCTGCCTCATGTTAGCTGTAATCTCAAGAAGCATCATTTACTTTTGGATATGTTTACTTTGGATAATTTCACTTGAGTCATTTAGTTCATTTAGATGAAGAAACTAATAAATCAAAAGAAAACAGAAAAAGAAAATGTTAAATATTGTACATGATGTATTACTGCAAATAAACATGTAACATTAAATAAGTGCCAACAAAAATGAATAAACAAATGAATAAACGCTTTATAAATATTTTAACCCATGAAAGTACCTTATTTTGCCATAAATTATATTAAATGCAAATAAAGTGAACTTAAGCTGCTTCACATCAATTGTTGTATGAATTCTTCTGTATTTTACCACCTCACCTGTTTTAATAGTTATTGTATTTTAACATAACAACAACATAATTATAAATACTTTTAACATTACCATTTTAGATCAGACTTCAAATTCAATTGTACAATGTTTGTAAAATACACTAGCTTTTAAATTATGCAAGGTTTTTTAAATATGAAATAGTTTTTAAATATGAAATGGATTACAAATTACAATAAACCCTAAAACACAATACCTTTTAGCATTTTATCCTTTTCCAATTTATCAAGAAGCACTTTAAATGCATTTAATAGCACCCTTTAACCACCATTACAATAAACCCATTCCTTTCACAGACATTATTAAACTTTTAAACATTCAGTAAGGTAAAACTAGCCAAATGTTATTCAAGGGTTAACAATGGAGCCATGTGTTGCTAGGTGACCGACCCTGTGGCTGCTAACGATTGCAAACCATGGCACTGAGTAACAAACAGTCTTCAAGTCCTGCCTCTCTGTTTTTGTTGTTGTCTCCAGTTGCACAGGTCCAGTGTGAGTTTGAACCAGGCCACCACCAGCCTCTCACTGTGGTGGCGTCTGCACCGGCACTGTCAGTCTCTCTTTCACACTGAGGCTGTGCGCCACCTTTAAGGGTCCAGGCTGCACACAGGGAAAAAGTTGACTGGATTTCACTCAAACGATGAAAGAGCTTTTTTTTTCTTCCATCTTTTAGCCCCATGATTATGGGGATCATAGTTTGATTTTATTTATAGTATTTATGGTAACCCCACAAAAGATAATCCACAAATGTGTACCATGATCCACCATAAACAAACAGCTATTTTTTTCAAGTGTATGTGTGTTATATATTGTCAACCCACACTACACTTTAAGTTAATCCGTTAATATCATTGCTGTATGCATACCTTATTTCATGGCTCTGAGAAATTGTGATGAGCATTTTTACATTTTACAGACTAAATAATTAATGGATTGATTATAAAATAATCTGCAGATTAATTGATGACAAAAGTAATTGTTAGTCAGAGTCCCAGTCTGTGATGAAAATTATTTTATTACTGTATACTTTTATTTGTTTATTTATTTATTTATTTTTGCTCCCAAATCTTGCTTTGCATTTTTCAGTTCATTTTCTAGAGTGATTGTGATAATTGAACTTGAGGACATGGTATCTACACTCCTGTGCATAATGAATGTTTGGGAGAGGTAGCTCTGTCCCTGGCACAAAAAGCTGGCTAAGGATCTTAATGGACTTTTCAGCACTCAATGCCTGAATGTCAGTCTGCCTTTCAGTCTGGTAGCCTCCTATGGGAACCTCAATCTGCTAACTTCCCACATGTTAGCCACTGGCTTGCTAGCCCCGGTCCATTGACCAGTTGGCTAGCACAGAACCAGCAGTTACCTGTCTGATCCTGCTCTGGAGCCATTGTCAGAAGGCTTCCAGAAGGAAGCATGGCTTCCGTCAATGTGCTGCCCAGCTGCCCAGTGTCCCAGAGACTCAGCTGCCCTGCAACATGGAGGTTCTGCTACCCAATACTCCAGCCAACATATCTCCAGCCTGGGTCAACCAACATCACATCTGTTTCTGAGTCACCCTTCATTTCTCCAGTCCAATCCAGGCCGCAGCCATCTTGTCTTGGTTGGGCCGCAGCCTTCTGCTTTCTTTTTGGTCAGACCACAGACATCTCCTGTCCAGGATGGGCCACAGCCATCTCCTGTCCAAGATGGGCCACAGACATCTCCTGTCCAGGATGGGCCACAGCCATCTCCTGTCCAAGATGGGCCACAGACATCTCCTGTCCAGGATGGGCCACAGCCATCTCCTGTCCAGGATGGGCCACAGCCATCTTCTGTCCAGGATGGGCCACAGCCATTTGCGGTTCCTCTTTCAGTGGCCTGTAGCCATTTTGTGTCAAGACTGGGCCACTGTCATGCTCTGTCTCCCAGCTGGGTTGCTGCCATTTCCAGGCCCTCGCAGCTGGTCTGCCACAGCCATATCCAGCCTGACACCGGCCTGACCAGCTCTCCTGCCACCGGACTCCAGTTATGCACTCTACCTGAAGTCTCTGTCCAGCAGCCCATCCCCACTTGAAGCAGAATCTGCTGATGCCAGCTTCCTTTCCTGTGCTCCAGCCACGTCACTGGCCTCCAGAGTGGTCCTGCCTTCACAGATGGGATAAAGAGCATTTCTACCATAGTTAACAGAGGAGTCTTGCTTTTGTTGCTGACCTTCAAAGGTGTTTCACCTATTATTGGTGTCCAGTGGTGTTTCCCTTCATCTCCAACCTCCAGAAGGGTTCCACCTTTGTTGCCAGCCCAGAGAGGTTCCTCCTTCCCCAGGGGCCTCCAGAGGGTGCATCTATCTCACTGCAAAAAGAAAACTCTGCATTGTAATTCAGCTTTAGTCTAAACCATAGCCTGTAGGCCAAAACGCACTAAAACTGCAATTCACATAAATTGAAGCTTCTATGACACGCTGCTGGCTTCAGATTTAAATTGCCCTCACCAAAGAACCAACAGTATTTTAGGAAAAGGTTGCTCTTCCCAGGGGCCTCCAGAGGGGTGCATCTATGTCACTGGTTTCCATGTCAGTCTCCTGAGTGGCTCCAGCTGTCTGGTCATCCTTCAGCCCTCCCTCCAGACGTGCTCCAGTGTTGTCTTTATAAAAGCAAATAGAACCTCAGCTGCCCAGCATCCCTGAGACTCAGCTATTCAATTTCCTGCCAATCACCTGTACATACTGAGCTGCAGCCATCTCCTTCCGCCTGGTCCGTAGACGCCCCTGTTTCTGGCTGTGCCACAGCTATCTGCTGGTCCTCCCTGTCCGTGGCAGTTGTCTCTCTTATCATGAGAAAACATAAGCCTAACCTAACCATAATCCCAACCCAGACAGACAAACAAGGAAAAGAACAAGCTCAGCTCAGATTTCATCCTGCTCATCTCAAATTTCTCACTGCAAAAAGAAAACTCTGCATTGTAATTCAGCTTTAGTCTAAACCATAGCCTGTAGGCCAAAACACTACTAAAACTGCAATTCACATGTAAATTGAAGCTTCTATGACACGCTGCTGGCTTCAGATTTAAATTGCTCCTCACCAAAGAACCAACAGTATTTTAGGAAAAGGTTTCTTCATATGTCTCTACTTATTTCTTCACTATTATTATTAATGTTAATAGTAGTTTACTTCTTTAAAAATATTGTCCTCTGAGGGAAAAATCCTCACCTTTTACAGCTCAGACTATATAAAACGCCTAAACTGTGCACGCTATTCATGCTTTTATTAAAACAGCAGGATAATTTGCATCAGTTTCACTCAGTTTACATCAGTGAAGACGTTTTAGACCACAGCAGACAGCAAACTGAACACCAACACACACCGAGGAGATACAGTAGGAGAGGACAGTTCATCAACAGGACAGCTCAAAATGGTGGGTGAACTGAATGTATGTATAAAGGCCAGTATAAGATAATTAAAGAATGATGAATCATTCAAAGCTACAAGTTGAGCTGTAGAATAAAATGTAAAGCTGCAAATAAACATGATAGGTTTCTATAAATCGGTAAGAGTCTGCTGAAAGCCAGTATATAAATAAAATTTCCATGTAGACACAATTTTTACTTAAAAATTACAATATTCTTTCCACCCTGTTCAAAATTGCAATTCTTATAATTACTGTGAGTTGGGTATGTGCTGTTTGTCATGAATATGATGAAGTGGATCAGATTATTGAGGCTGTGGAGAAAGAGACATTACATCAGCCATTTTTTTAAATCATGTTAACATGATTGATGAAACACAAGGAGAAAGAGCTCATAAATGACATGCAAGAGCAGGCAAACCCTGCAGACCAGCTCTGCCTACATGGAAACAAGCCAGGTCTCTACCCTGCAGACTGTCTGCACAGAGAAATGAATGTGGATGATTTTGTGTTTGCATGTGACCATAACAGGTATTTGTACTATAAAGATCTCCTCACTATTCTAGGAATGCAAACTGTGCTTCAGTGACATCAACAAGTTAATATTTATTTTTATAATTTTTCTAAGATGTTGTATGCAATCAGTCTCAGATTCTCATCATCTCTACTGAACAGCAGTATCGGGATTTCTGGAAAGAGTTGAATGCTGATTGGAATGCCATGCTGTTCTGTTCCTCTTATTGTCACCATGTTATTCACCCTGAGGAGTAAATCTGTGTTTGGGAGACCTCCCGTTACATTCTTCTGTTTAACCTCCTTTTGCAGACACTCTACTGCTGGCACTTAGTCAGTTACTGTACATAATGGCTACTTGTAGAATATTTCTGACATATCCTGTGTGTGGTTTTCACAATGGTGTCCAGCCTCACAAATGACATCTCCCTCTCACACTGGTGGTGATGTCTGTGGAGAGATATGTAGCTGTGTGCTACCCACTGAGACACGCTGCCATCATCACCATCAGGAACACAGCAGTGGCTATCATTGTGGTTTGGGCCTTCAGTTTACTAAATATCTTCATTCGAGTTGTTTTGTTATTAGATTTTCCATTTGAAGACCTGGAGAGCCTGCAGATGACAGATATTTGCTCTATCATGGCCATGTTTCTTAATCCACTGTCTGATCATTATGACAAAGCCTACACTTGTTTTGTGTTTGTATCAGCTGGTGTTGCAGTGAGTTGCTCCTATATTGGTGTGATGGTAGCAGCCAGATCAGCCTCCACAGACAAAGCTTCAGCTCATAAGGCTCAAACACACTGCTTACATCTGCAGCTGGGACTCACTCTCTCTCAACTATGACACTTCTATTGTTTTATCACTCTCAACAATACAAAGATTAGTAATGGTACGAATCAAGAGTATTTTCTATGTGTTTATTTATATCCTCCCCAGATGTCTGAGTTCTCTCATCTATGGTCTCAGAGACCAGACCATCAGACCTGTCCTCATGTACCATCTCTGCTGTCGACTGAAACTCAGTCATCATAATCAGGCTGAGGTCTCACAAATTACAGTGAATCATTCAAGCATCATTTTCAGGGACAAATATTCATTTTGAAGAAGTGATTTAAAAATGCGAAGTCACCCCCATGAAAGACAATCCACAAGTGTTGTGTATTTTCAGTACTTTGGACTGATGGCTGGATAAAGGAACAAATTCAAAGATGTCATGTCTCAAGGAAATTGTGATGAGCACTTTTTACATTCTACAGACTAAATAATATATGGATTCATTGTGAAAATGATCAATAATGAAAATAATTGTTAGTCACAGTCCTCGCCTCCTTTTTTCTCTCTGTGTGAATGCACTACATGGTTATATGTACATTTTGCTGCTGCAGTGCAGAAAAGCAAATAATATAAAATACAGTTAAAAATCTAAATTAAGTTTTAAAATGTTGCAGCGGATATGTTAGGCTAAGAGAAAACTGTGTGATCTGAATAATGGGGAAATTATACTGAGAGCACACAGTATGTAGTATAATAATCATTCAGGCCTGCACATGTGAGTCAACTTCTTTCACATCACTATAAGAAAATGTATTTTTAAATTTCTGTCAAAATACTGTTCATATTTCTAAAGATAATTTATTTTTCAACAGGAGTCAGTGTGACTGTATTTGACCACAGAATATGGTGAAGTCAATATAAAAGATATCAAATTAAATTATGACTAATAGTTCGGCCTTCCAACTCTGACAGGATGCACTCTTTAGACTCACAGGATGTGCTGTTTAATGTCTCGAGAAACTAATTCTGCTGCTTTTTATTAATTGGGCCATTTCTTGGCAGTGCTTTGGTTTCGTGGCCTCTTCAGTGATGCACCACACCAACATCATCACCATTTTAAAGAGATACTTCACCAACTTTTCAACCAGTTTTGTATCACTGTAATGTGGGTTGAACATGCAAATAAAAAGCATAAACAAGAAAAGTTAATACACTCACATAATTTACCATACTCCATGTACTCTAACATACCCCATAATAAAGTGAAATGAAACTTTGGACCAATTATATCCCACCTTTTAATGTGTGGCATAAAGTCCCAAAGCTTACAAAAATCATTAAGACATTCTTTCATCCATCTCCAATCTTTTATAATTATTCTCTTTGATAGATGGAAGTTTTTTTTTCCTAAGGTGGGGTGACAAGGCTGTTCATTCTCTCCATGACATTGTAGGACAACAAAGTCTCTGTGAATTCCAAGATTTACAAAAGTCCTATAACCCTGAGCACTTCCTTTTTGGTTTAAAGTTGGGTGCAGCAATGCAGGCTCACGGTGTCCCATTGGGCATGACTTGGATACCCATCCTCTTCATCTGATACTTAATTCTAAAGGTAAAACAATGGTATTGTCTCAGATTTTTAATTTCCAAGGCCTCATACAAACCTTCGCCACTAGTAGACTTTGGAAGAAAGATATTATTACTCAGTCAGATCTGGTTTGGCACATTGTATGGTCAAATGTATCCCTGTCATTGAGAAATCCAAACCATCAAATGATTCATTATAAAGTTATTCAAAGATATTATGTCACACCTCAAAGATTACAACACATGAAACTTAGAACTAATCAATATTGTGACTTTTGCACAGACTTCATTAAGTATACCTGTTCAACTAGTTGTCAACACAAATATCTAATCAAACCAATCACATGGCAGCAACTCATGCATTTAGCCATGGACATGATCAAGACGACCTGCTTAAGTTCAAACTGAGCATCAGAGTGGGGAAGAAAAGTTATTAAAGTGACTCTAAACATGGCATGGTTGTTGGTGTCAGACAGGCTGCTCTGAATATTTCAGAAACTGCTGATCTACTGGAATTTTCACTCACAACAATCTCTAGGTTCACAGAGAACCATCCAAAAAGAGAAAATATCCAGTCAGCTGCAGTTCTCTGGGAGAAAATGCCTTGTTGATGTCAGAGGTCAGAGGAGAATGGACAGACTGGTTTGAGATGACAGAAAGGCAACAGTAACTCAAATAAACACTACAACCAAGGCACGCAGAAGACCATCTCTGAACACACAAGATGTCAAACCTTGAAGCAGATGTACTACAGCAGCAGAAGATCACACCGGTGCCACTACTGTCAGCTAAGAACAGGAAACTGAGGCTACAATTCACACAGGCTCACCAAAACTGGATAATAGAAGATTGAAAAACTTTGCCTGGTCTGATGAGTCTTGATTTCTGCTGCACATTCAGATGGTCGGGTCAGACTGTGGTGTAAACAACATGAGAGCATGGATCCATCCTGCCTTGTATCAACAGTTCAGGCTGCTGCTGGTGTAATGGTGTGGGGATATTTTCTTGGCTCACTTTGGGCTCCTTATTACCATCTGAGCATCATTTAAACCTCACAGCCTACCTGAGTATTGTTGCTGACCATGTCCATCCTCTATGACCACAGTGTACACATCTTCTGATGGCTACTTCTGGCAGGAAAACACAAGATGTCACAAAGCTCAAATCATCTCAGACTGGTTTCTTGACCATAACAATGAGTTCTGTACCAGTGGCCTCCACAGTCACCAGATCTCTGTTCAACAGAACACCTTTGGGATGTGGTAGAACGGAGATTTAGATCATGGATGTAACTGCAGCAACTGCATGATGCTATCATGTCAAGATGAACCAAAATCTCTGAGGAATGTTTCAGCACCTTGTTGAATCTATGCTGTGAAGAATTAATGCAGTTCTGAAGGCAAAACAGGGTCCAGCCCGCTATGAGCAAGGTGTACCTAATGAAGTGGCCAGTGAGTGTATACTTTATGTATACTCATGGCTATCTCTGTGGGTATCATCATGGATGATGGAGGAAATTGGCTTAAGTATTTAATCCCTTTGCGCTTGAATGCTGCTGGTTTTTATGATGGTCATTGGATTCGGCTGGCAAATGGGTGGCTCCAGCCAGTCTTTATAAAAGCAATTTGAGCCTCTGATGCCTAGCATCCCGAGACTCAGTTGTCCAGCTTCCCTGCCGACACCTCTCTAGTCCCCATGTTGACTGACACTAAAAGAACCCTGAGCCATCCAACGCCTCTTCAGCCCCTGGATCATTCGAAATTACATTTGTTCCTGTGTCCCCTGCAACTCACCTGCTTCTGAGTCTGGAACACCTGTTCCTGTTAAGATGCATCCAACTCCTGTTGCAGCTGTGCCACAGCCATCTCCCTGTTCCTCCTGGGCTGCAGCTGTCCCTGGTTCCTGTGGTGCTGCAGTCTTCAGGGCCTGTACCGCAATCATCTCCTGATCTTTCCAAGCTGCAACAGGCTTTATTTCATAGTAACCACAGTCTCCTGACTCCCTGTTACCATCAGCTCATCTGCCAGGCTTCCCATTGCCTGCCTTCAGCACTGCAGCCATGTCACTGGTCTCCTGCTTGGCATCCAAGCCAATAGACTGTCCCTGCACTCCAGAAGCAAATCTCCAGTCCTATTCTATTTGCTCTGCTACACCCTGGCCATCGGCCTCCACACCAGTGCTACCCTATCCATCAGCCTCCAGAGGTCAGCCTTAGCCACCAGCCTCTGGACCGATTCCATGTATGTTGCCTGTCTCCAGGTCATCCTCCAGAGTAGCTCTACCTGTTTGACTGTCCACAAGCCTGTTCTCCACAACAGCTCTGCCTGTGTTTCCAGCATCCAGGCCGTTGTCCTTCAAAGCTCTGTCCTTTCAGCCCAACCTCCTGGTTACCTTCCAGACCTTCTCTGTCTCCTCACTACAACAGGCCACGCACCTGAGGTTCCCTTCTTGGACTCTCTGAGAGCCATTCCTTGAAGGAGGGGTACTGTTATGTTTTTGTTTCTTTGTTTTGGCCTTTTCTGACCTTATTGATTACTATTTTTATTTACCTTCCCTGGCTAGTTCCTTGTGTATTTGGACCCTTTGTTCTTTCTGAGTGTCCTTGTGGTGTTGGACTTTCATCTGGACTTTTAGATTTTGGATTTCTTGCTTGGACTCGATTTGTTCACCATCTGATTGTGATCTATGTGTGCCTATCCTGTCTAACTTTTTATTTAAATCTTTAAACTGCACTTACTCTGTCTCAGGTCTGAATTTTGGGTCCATTCACTTGTTTCTTTTGGTTACCACACTTAACATGTGCAACGCTGCAGTCCTCACAAGCACCAGGTGCCCTCTCGCAGCTGGTCTGCCACAGCCATATCCAGCCCTGACACCGGCCTCCTGACCAGCTCTCCTGCCACCGGACTCCAGTTATGCACTCTACCTGAAGTCTCCAGTCCTGTTCTCCAGACTTCAGGAGGCTGTCCAGCAGCCCATCCCCACTTGAAGCAGAATCTGCTGATGCCAGCTTCCTTTCCTGTGCTCCAGCCACATCACTGGCCTCCAGAGTGGTCCTGCCTTCACAGATGGGATAAAGAGCATTTCTACCGTAGTTAGCAGAGGAGTCTTGCTTTTGTTGCTGACCTTCAAAGGTGTTTCACCTTTATTACCGGTGTCCAGTGGTGTTTCTTCATCTCCAACCTCCAGAAGGGTTCCACTTTGTTGCCAGCCTCCAGAGAGGTTCCTCCTTCCCCAGGGGCCTCCAGAGGGGTGCATCTATGTCACTGGTTTCCATGTCAGTCTCCTGAGTGGCTCCAGCTGTCTGGTCATCCTTCAGCCCTCCCTCCAGACGTGCTCCAGTGTTGTCTTTATAAAAGCAAATAGAACCTCAGCTGCCCAGCATCCCTGAGACTCAGCTATTCAATCCCTGCCAATCACCTGTACATACTGAGCTGCAGCCATCTCCTCTTCCGTCTGGTCCGGACGCCCCTGTTTCTGGCTGTGCCACAGCTATCTGCTGGTCCTCCTGTCCGTGAGGTGCAGTTGTCTCCTTATCATGAGAAAACATAAGCCTAACCTAACCATAATCCCAACCCAGACAGACAAACAAGGAAAAGAACAAGCTCAGCTCAGATTTCATCCTGCTCATCTCAAATTTCACTGCAAAAAGAAAACTCTGCATTGTAATTCAGCTTTAGTCTAAACCATAGCCTGTAGGCCAAAACGCACTAAAACTGCAATTCACATGTAAATTGAAGCTTCTATGACACGCTGCTGGCTTCAGATTTAAATTCCTCACCAAAGAACCAACAGTATTTTAGGAAAAGGTTGCTCTTCATATGTCTCTACTTATTTCTTCACTATTATTATTAATGTTAATAGTAGTTTACTTTTAAAAATATTGTCCTCTGAAAAAATCCTCACCTTTTACAGCTCAGACTATATAAAACGCCTAAACTGTGCACGCTATTCATGCTTTTGTATTTGCATCAGTTTCACTCAGTTTACATCAGTGAAGACGCACAGCAGACAGCAAACTGAACACCAACACACACCGAGGAGATACAGTAGGAGAGGACAGTTCATCAACAGGACAGCTCAAAATGGTGTGGGTGAACTGAATGTATGTATAAAGGGCCAGTATAAGATAATTAAAGAATGATGAATCATTCAAAGCTACACAAGTTGAGCTGTAGAATAAAATGTAAAGCTGCAAATAAACATGATAGGTTTCTATAAATCGTAAGAGTCTGCTGAAAGCCAGTATATAAATAAAATTTCCATGTAGACACAATTTTTACTTAAAAATTACAATATTTTTCCACCCCTGTTCAAAATTATTCTTTATAATTACTGTGAGTTGTGGTATGTTGTTTGTCATGAATATGATGAAGTGGATCAGATTATTGAGGCTGTGGAGAAAGAGACATTACATCAAATTTTTTTAAATCATGTTAACATGATTGATGAAACACAAGGGAGAAAGAGCTCATAAATGACATGCAATGCAGCAGGCAAACCCTGCAGACCAGCTCTGCCTACATGGAACAAGCCAGGTCTCTACCACTCCTCAGACTGTCAGAAATGAGAGAAAATGATGATTTTTGTGTTTTGCATGTGACCATAACAGGTATTTGTACTATAAAGATCTCCTCACTATTCTAGGAATGCAAACTGTGCTTCAGTGACATCAACAAGTTAATATTTATTTTTATAATTTTTCTAAGATGTTGTATGCAAATCAGTCTCAGATTCTCATCATCTCTACTGAACAGCAGTATCGGGATTTCAGAGTGTTGTTTTCTATGCTGATTGGAATGCCATGCTGTCTGTTCCTCTTCATTAATGTCACCATGTTATTCACCCTGAGGAGTAAATCTGTGTTTCGGAGACCTCCTGCACATTCTTCTGTTTAACCTCCTTTTGCAGACACTCTACTGCTGGCACTCAGTCAGTTACTGTACATAATGGCTACTTGTAGAATATTTCTGACATATCCTGTGTGTGGTTTTCTCACAATGGTGTCCAGCCTCACAAATGACATCTCCCTCACACTGGTGGTGATGTCTGTGGAGAGATATGTAGCTGTGTGCTACCCACTGAGACACGCTGCCATCATCACCATCAGAACACAGCAGCTATCATTGTGGTTTGTGGTTTGGGCCTTCAGTTTACTACATGTCCTCATTCGAGTTGTTTTGTTGTTAGATTTTCCATTTGAAGACCTGGAGAGCCTGCAGATGACAGATATTTGCTCTATCATGGCCATGTTGCTTAATCCACTGTCTGATCATTATGACAAAGCCTACACTTGTTTTGTGTTTGTATCAGCTGGTGTTGCAGTGAGTTGCTCCTATTGGTGTGATGGTAGCAGCCAGATCAGCCTCCACAGACAAAGCTTCAGCTCATAAGGCTCAAACACACTGCTGCTACATCTGGTGCAGCTGGGACTCAGTCTCTCCTCAACTATGCACACTTCTATTGTTTTATCACTCTCAACAATACTGCAAAGATTAGTAATGGTACGAATCAAGAGTATTTTCTATGTGTTTATTTATATCCTCCCAGATGTCTGAGTTCTCTCATCTATGGTCTCAGAGACCAGACCATCAGACCTGTCCTCATGTACCATCTCTGCTGTCGACTGAAACTCAGTCATCATAATCAGGGCTGAGGTCTCACAAATTACAGTGAATCATTCAAGCATCATTTTCAGGGACAAATATTCATTTTGAAGAAGTGATTATTTAAAAATGCGGAAGTCACCCCATGAAAGACAATCCACAAGTGTTGTGTATTTTCAGTACTTTGGACTGATGGCTGGATAAAGGAACAAATTCAAAGATGTCATGTCTCAAGGAAATTGTGATGAGCACTTTTTACATTCTACAGACTAAATAATATATGGATTCATTGTGAAAATGATCAATAATGAAAATAATTGTTAGTCACAGTCCTCGCTTTTTTCTCTCTGTGTGAATGCACTACATGGTTATATGTACATTTTGCTGCTGCAGTGCAGAAAAGCAAATAATATAAAATACAGTTAAAAATCTAAATTAAGTTTTAAAATGTTGCAGCGGATATGTTAGGCTAAGAGAAAACTGTGTGATCTGAATAATGTGGGAAATTATACTGAGAGCACACAGTATGTAAAGTATAATAATCATTCAGGCCTGCACATGTGAGTCAACTTTTCACATCACTATAAGAAAAATGTATTTTTAAATTTCTGTTATAAAATACGCATTCATATTTCTAAAGATAATTTATTTTTCAACAGGAGTCAGTGTGACTGTATTTGACCACAGAATATGGTGAAGTCAATATAAAAGATATCAAATTAAATTATGACTAATAGTTCGCCTTCCAACTCTGACAGGATGCACTTTAGACTCGACAGGATGTGCTGTTTAATGTCTCGAGAAACTAAATTCTGCTGCTTTTTATTAATTGGGCCATTTCTTGGCAGTGCTTTGGTTTCGTGGCCTCTTCAGTGATGCACCACACCAACATCATCACCATTTAAAGAGATACTTCACCAACTTTTCAACCAGTTTTGTATCACTGTAATGTGGGTTGAACATGCAAATAAAAAGCATAAACAAGAAAAGTTAATACACTCACATAATTTACCATATACCATGTACTCTAACATACCCCATAATAAAGTGAAATGAAACTTTGGACCAATTATATCCCACCTTTTTAATGTGTATAAAGTCCCAAAGCTTACAAAAATCATTAAGACATTCTTTCATCCATCTCCAATCTTTTATAATTATTCTCTTTGATAGATGGGAAGCCAGTTTTTTTTCCTAAGGTGGGGTGACAAGGCTGTATTCTTTCCATGACATTGTAGGACAACAAAGTCTCTGTGAATTCCAAGATTTACAAAAGTCCTATAACCCCTGAGCACTTCCTTTTTGGTTTAAAGTTGGGTGCAGCAATGCAGGCTCACGGTGTCCCATTGGGCATGACTTGGATACCCATCCTCTTCATCTGATACTTAATTCTAAAGGTAAAAACAATGGTATTGTCTCAGACCTTTTAATTTCCAAGGCCTCATACAAACCTTCGCCACTAGTAGACTTTGGAAGAAAGATATTATTACTCAGTCAGATCTGGTTTGGCACATTGTATGGTCAAATGTATCCCTGTCATTGAGAAATCCAAACCATCAAATGATTCATTATAAAGTTATTCAAAGATATTATGTCACACCTCAAAGATTACAACACATGAAACTTAGAACTAATCAATATTGTGACTTTTGCACAGACTTCATTAAGTATACCTGTTCAACTAGTTGTCAACACAAATATCTAATCAACCAATCACATGGCAGCAACTCATGCATTTAGCCATGTGGACATGATCAAGACGACCTGCTTAAGTTCAAACTGAGCATCAGAGTGGGAAGAAAAGTTATTAAAGTGACTCTAAACATGGCATGGTTGTTGGTGTCAGACAGGCTGCTCTGAATATTTCAGAAACTGCTGATCTACTGGAATTTTCACTCAACAATCTCTAGGGTTCACAGAGAACCATCCGAAAAGAGAAAATATCCAGTCAGCTGCAGTTCTCTGGGAGAAAATGCCTTGTTGATGTCAGAGGTCAGAGGAGAATGGACAGACTGGTTTGAGATGACAGAAAGGCAACAGTAACTCAAATAAACACTCGTTACAACCAGGTACGCAGAAGACCATCTCTGAACACACAAGATGTCAAACCTTGAAGCAGATGTACTACAGCAGCACAAGCACCAGGTGCCATCGACCAGCTTCTTAGCTGTCTATTCAGATGAAAGTGTCAAAGTGAGAATGAACTGAGTGGCTGCTGTATGAGATAAGTAAGGATGTTTCTGAACCATGAATCATGCAAAACAAAGTGGAGTTGCAGAATGAAATGTGATGCTGCAAATGAACATAATAGGTCCCCTTTAAATGGCAAGAGTCTGCTTAAAGCAAGTAGGTAAATAAAAATTCTATGAAGTAACAATGGTTTATTTTACTTGAAGAGTTCTAGTACTTTGTCTATCGCTGTATGTGCTGTTTGTCATGAATATGATGAAGTGGATCAGATTATTGAGGCCGTGGAGAATGAGACATTACATCAGCCATTTTTAAAAATCATGTTAACATGAAACACAAGGGAGAAAGAGCTCATAAATGACATGCAAGAGCAGGCAAACCTGCAGACCAGCTCTGCCTACATGGAAACAAGCCAGGTCTCTACCCTGCAGACTGTCTGCACAGAGAAAATGAATGTGGATGATTTTGTGTTTTGCATGTGACCATAACAGGTATTTGTACTATAAAGATCTCCTCACTATTCTAGGAATGCAAACTGTGCTTCAGTGACATCAACAAGTTAATATTTATTTTTATAATTTTTCTAAGATGTTGTATGCAAATCAGTCTCAGATTCTCATCATCTCTACTGAACAGCAGTATCGGGATTTCTGGAAAGAGTGTTGTTTTCTATGCTGATTGGAATGCCATGCTGTCTGTTCCTCTTCATTAATGTCACCATGTTATTCACCCTGAGGAGTAAATCTGTGTTTGGAGACCTCCGTTACATTCTTCTGTTTAACCTCCTTTTGCAGACACTCTACTGCTGGCACTCAGTCAGTTACTGTACATAATGGCTACTTGTAGAATATTTCTGACATATCCTGTGTGTGGTTTTCTCACAATGCTCGCCAGTTTCAGTAATAACATCTCCTCTCACACTGGTGGTGATGTCTGTGGAGAGATATGTAGCTGTGTGCTACCCACTGAGACACGCTGCCATCATCACCATCAGGAACACAGCAGTGGCTATCATTGTGGTTTGGGCCTTCAGTTTACTACATGTCCTCATTCGAGTTGTTTTGTTGTTAGATTTTCCATTTGAAGACCTGAGAGCCTGCAGATGACAGATGTTTGCTCTGACATAGACATGTTGCTTAATCCACTGTCTGATCATTATGGCAAAGCCTACACTTGTTTTGTGTTTGTATCAGCTGGTGTTGCAGTGAGTTGCTCCTATATTGGTGTGATGGTAGCAGCCAGATCAGCCTCCACAGACAAAGCTTCAGCTCATAAGGCTCGAAACACACTGCTGCTACAGGTGCAGCTGGGACTCACTCTCTCCTCAATTATGCACACTTCTATTGTTTTATCACTCTCAACAATACTGCAAAGATTAGTCATGGTAATCAAGAGTATTTTCTATGTGTTTATTTATATCCTCCCCAGATGTCTGAGTTCTCTCATCTATGGTCTCAGAGACCAGACCATCAGACCTGTCCTCATGTACCATCTCTGCTGTCGACTGAAACTCAGTCATCATAATCAGGCTGAGGTCTCACAAATTACAGTGAATCATTCAAGCATCATTTTCAGGGACAAATATTCATTTTGAAGAAGTGTTTATTTAAAAATGCGAAAGTAAAAATGCGCCTTCAGTTTACTACATGTCCTCATTCGAGTTGTTTTGTTGTTAGATTTTCCATTTGAAGACCTGGAGAGCCTGCAGATGACAGATGTTTGCTCTGACATAGACATACAAAAACAAAGCAAAACAAAAAGAAAACAAACAGACTAAGAAAACATCAATGGTTAGGAGAGGATGTCAGTTAAATGTGATATGTGTCCAAAAATGGTCCCAGATAGGAGCTTTGGATTTATTTCTACCATGTATCTTATTAAGCATGTGTTCATATGACGCTGTTTTTATCATCAGTTTTGCCCATTCTTTTAAATCTATTAACTTAGGGGTTTCAATGTTTGAGGATTGTTCTGGCAGCGGTTATAATGATGATGGTGTCCAATAATAGCGATTTAAATTGAGCAAGTTTTCCATTTGCTTCCTTTATATATTTCCCATTGTTGGACATAATCATCCGCCATTCCTCATCATCAATTGTACAGTCCAAATCTCTCTGCCAGACCATTCTCAAATTGCTCGTTGCTAAGACACTTGGTTGTTCTATAAACAACAGAAGCACGATGACATTCCGCTGGTAATTCATAATAGTCCAGAATTGTATTCCCAGTTTTGTCCTGGATCTTGGAAGTTAAACAGTCTCTTATTTGTAGATATTTCCAGAAATGGCCCTTTTCCTTGAGATAATATTTTCTCACTACCTCCTCATATGACATGAACACACCCTTTTCATATAAATGTCCAATGCTGTGTATTCCACATTCCACTGTTTCCAGTCAATTGTTGTCTTTCCAATCTTAATCTCAGGATTATGTAATGAATGAGTATAACTGTTTGTAACGTGAAATCTTGTACATCTTGTGTATGTTGGCCCATACCTCCTTAGAATGGGACATGATAGGATTCAATGTGTTGTTTGCACACTGGGATAGCAACTCAATAGGACTGTATGGGAAGGACAAGTTTGCTCAATATTAACCCAATCTAATTGTTCATTCTTAGTCCAATGTTTAGCCAGTTTAGCCATTTCAAAGGCAATGCAATATAATCTTGGGTCTGGTAGTCCTAAGCCTCCTTGTCCCTGGTAGAACACATTTTACTGAGTTTTAGCCAGGTCTCTTCCTTCCCGTAGAAAGTCCTTGATTAACTGCTCATATCATTTAAAACCTGGGGTGTCAATTGGCAACATCATAAGTACATAACTAATTTGAGGAGCCACCACCATTTTTATGATAATAGTTTTTCCATAATGTGAGCTTAATTTTGCTCCATTTGTCTAGGTCCATTAAATCATGTGGTCTCCAGTGAGTTGTCATATGATGATGTCATAGATGACTTTGCTGGGAGAAAATCTAGGAAAGTACAGATGCAGTAATAAAAAGCACCACTAGAGGTCTGTAAAAGCCTTTTTGTACATAGTTTTGCATATAGTTGTATATAGGTATTTTATATAGCTTTTGCATGTAGTTATTTTATTTAGTTTTGTATGTAGTTATTGCATAGTGTAAATGAAGCTTATGTATAGACTTATGTGCAAACTGTGTGGTTATTTAAATTTGAAGTTTGATGTTGATTGTTGTATTTATAATTTATTACCAATATTATTATTCATTCACTTATTTATATTTATTTGTGGTATTTATATTTATTATCAGATTTTTGTGTTTATTTGTAATTTGTTAAGCATGTAAATTTGGCTGACATGTTATCTTATAAATGAAAGACAATGGTAAAACCAATGCTATTCGATTTCTTTTGTAAGCGTGTAAATCGCCCGATGGAGGGGGCGCATATAAAATCTCGCCTAGGGCGCCACATTGGGTAGGGCCGGCTCTGGTTCCAAATGTGACATTATGTGGTCAGAGTGACGTGAACTCCAAATCTTACTGACATGAAATGAAATTATGTCTAATAGTTAGACACTTCCAGCTGTGACAGGACGCACTTTTCAGACCTAACTGAATGTGATGTCTAATATCTTGACAGACTATAATCTGTTTTTATTGGGACATGTGTGTGCAGTGCCAGTCTTTGTGGTCACCTCAATGATGCACAACACCATCATTATCACCATTAGAAGAAAAATGGTGTCCACCTTTGTTGTTTATGTTCAAAGTCCAAACTGATGTTTGTTGGCAAATTATCATTATTATTCTTAACAGTGACCCTTCAGTCCAGCCTCCTTTTCACCCTCCAGATCTGCTCCAATCTTGAAACTTGCCTCCTAGTTGGACCAGACCAGGTCTCTTTTCTTTCAGGGCTCAGAATTGACCCAGTCTGTTTGGACTGTTTATGAAGCAACTATGAATTGTCTCCCAGTTTTTTACTGGCTTTGTATTTTCATTTAGTGATTTCCTGTTCTATTTTGAAGAAGTCTTCTGTTTTGTGTCTGTGTTGACTTTACTTCCTGTCTTTGTTGATTTTCCACCTTTTTCTGTCACCTGTGTTTGATTAGTTCATTAGTCTTTGTGATTTAGTCTCTATGTTTTTCCTTTTAAGTTGTTAGGTTGCCTGTTCCTTTTTGTGTTTTCCCCATCCTGCTTTGCTCCTGATTACATTCAGGATCATTATTTCTAGTTTTTGACACTTTAGTTTGGATTTCTCATTGTTGGACTAACCTTGACTCTTGTTGTGTCTTCTAGGCACCTGTCTCCAGATGTCAGAAGCTTGTCTAGCAGCCGATGCCAACCTGCAGCCAAATCCTCTGGTATCAGCCTTTCCTTGCCTGCCTCGGCCTTGTTGCAGCCTCTGCTCTGCTGCTTAGCCACCATCTGTCAGTACAGTCCCATCTTTGCTGCTGACCTCCAGAGGATTATTGACTTTGCTACCAGCTATAGGGGTTCCATCGTTGCCACAGACCTCCAGAGAGGTTCCACCTTAGCTGCCAGACTCTCACTAGAATCTCCAAACACCAGCCTCTGGTCCTCGTTGCTGGCCTCCTGAAAGCTTCCTCCTTTGCAGTTGGCCTCTAGAGTGGTTCCATCTACTTCGCTGGTCTCAAGAACATCCCCTACTTGTTCCACTTGTTTGAGCTTTCACCTGAGTCCAGGCCCTGCACCTGAGGTTTCCTGCTCAGACCCTGGGCGCCCCACCTCACCTGTTTGCTCAGGCTCTGAGAGTCGCTTTGAAGGGTAAGATTGGAGGTTGGGGTCAGGGTAAGGGTCCTTCATCATGTCTGTGTTGAATTAACCTCTTGTTTTTGTCTTTTCCTGCCCTGTTACATTATTGCTTTGGTTTAGTCTTTCCTGATTCTTTTCCTGTCTATTCACCCACAGTGTTTTCCTCCATTCATTACTGTTTACTTAAACCAGTCTGTGAATTGAATTTCTTTGAAATGACAGTACTTTAACTTGAGTAAAATATCCTAAATATTTCCATCCCTGTTCTTAAGTGCATTCCTCATAATTACTGTAAGTTGAGTATTTCTGCTTCATCATGAATCAGATTATTGTAAAGGTGGTGGTGGTTTGAGATTACATCACTCATGAATATTTTTGATCACATGAACATGACACACAAGTGTGTGTGAGGACAGTAATTAAATGACCTGTGAGGGCAGACAAACCCTGCAGACCAGCTCTGCCTACATGGAAACAAACCAGGTCTCTACCCTGCAGACTGTCTGCACAGAGAAAATGAATGTGGGTGATTTTAGATTTTGCATTTAAACTCAACAGGAAACTAAAGGTGTCATGTTTTCACTTTTGTGTGTGTGCAAACCGGATAAAGAATTGTGCTTTTGTGCTTCAATTACATCAACAGGTTTTTGTTTATCTTTGCTCTTAAATTCTTCTCTAATATGTTGTTTGCAAATCAGTCTCAGACTAACAATACTGATGGATTCAGTACCGGGGCATTCTGGAAATTGTGTTGTTTTCTACTCCAGTTACACTACCATGCTGTCTGTTCCTCTTCATTAATGTCACCATGTTATTCACCCTGAGGAGTAAATCTGTGTTTCGGGAGACCTCCGTTACATTCTTCTGTTTAACCTCCTTTTTGCAGACACTCTACTGCTGGCACTCAGTCAGTTACTGTACCTACTGGCTGCTGGTAGAATATTTCTGACATCCCTGTGTGTTTTTCACAATGGTGTCCAGCCTCACAAATGACATCTCTCCTCTCACACTGGTGGTGATGTCTGTGAGAGATATGTAGCTGTGTGCTACCCACTGAGACACGCTGCCATCATCACCATCAGGAACACAGCAGTGGCTATCATTGTGGTTTGGGCCTTCAGTTTACTACATGTCCTCATTCGAGTTGTTTTGTTGTTAGATTTTCCATTTGAAGACCTGGAGAGCCTGCAGATGACAGATATTTGCTCTATCATGGCCATGTTTCTTAATCCACTTTCTGATCATTATGACAAAGCCTACACTTGTTTTGTGTTTGTATCAGCTGGTGTTGCAGTGAGTTGCTCCTATATTGGTGTGATGGTAGCAGCCAGATCAGCCTCCACAGACAAAGCTTCAGCTCATAAGGCTCAAACACACTGCTGCTACATCTGGTGCAGCTGGGACTCACTCTCTCCTCAACTATGAACACCTCTATTGTTGTATCACTCTCAACAATACTGCAAAGATTAATATTTTACGAATCAAGAGTATTTTCTATGTGTTTATTTATGTCCTCCCAGATGTCTGAGTTGTCTCATCTATGGTCTCAGACCAGACCATCAGACCTGTCCTCATGTACCATCTCTGCTGTCGACTGAAACTCAGTCATTACAACAAGGGGTGAAGTCTGATAAAATGCAGTGAATGATCCAAGCATCATTTTCAATAATATGATTTAGAACAAAATTCAATGTGTTTATTTTAAAAGCTTCACTCGCTCCATCATTCAGTCTGCTTCAGGTTGTAAACCAGACCAGCTCTGCCCTTCAGCCTGGCCTCCTGGTCAGACTCCAAACCAGACTCTTGACCATTTCTAACAGCTGAAAAGTGACGTGGTGTAGTTTGACTATTTATGAAGCACAGAGTATAAATTAACACCCAATTCTGTATGTTTTCAGGTTTAACTTTAGTTATTCCACTTTATTTTGAAAGGTTTTGCTTTTGTGTATTTGTGTACTTTACTTCCTGTCTTTGTCCTTTACCTGCCGATTTTCTCTGTCATCTGTGTTTGAATTGTGTATTTAGTCTGTGTGTTTTCCTGTTTGAGTTGTCAGTTTGTCTCTTTCTGTTCACCATTGTCACGTTTTTGCCTTTACTGCTTTGGTCCCGTGTTTTGGTCAACACTCCGGGTTGGGTTTGTCATTTTTGACTAGCCTTGTCACCCCTCCTGCTCAGCCCTCCTGCCTTTTCTGCAGACCAGCCATAGGACTTCCACCGCTGTCCAGACGCCTGTCTCCTGTTCTTCAGACACAAGAAACCTATCAAGACCACCCTGACCTGCAGCCAAACTCTTTATTTTGTAACGGTGTCTGTTTACTTTACTTCCTGTCTTTCTCTTTTTCTCACTATTTATGATACTGCTGTTTTTAACCCCTTCTGATTAGTTTCCTGTGTTTCTACTTCTTTTCCTCCTGTCTTTGCCAGTGTTACCTTATGGTTTTGGACTTTTGGTTACTCTGGATTTCTTCATCATCTGATTGTGACCTGTGCCTCAGCCTCCATAAGCCTTTGTATTTTGACTCTGCTTTGATTAAATCTTTGAATTGTAACTATTTTGTCTGAAGTCTGCATTTCGACTCCATTCAATTGTTTTTCCTGTTCCCGCTGGACGTGTGACACCAGTGCCGTGGTGCTCACAAGCACTGGATGCTGCTTTCACGGCTTCCAAGAAGTTGGCCACTTGGAAGACAGAGGGTTGTTTCAGACAGAGGATGAACTGAGGCTGCATGTTTTTCTTTACAATGAATCATGCAAAGCTACACCAGTGGAATTCCAGAATAAAATTTGAAGCTGCAAATGAGTTTAATAGGTCCCTTTAAAACAGCAAGAATCTGCTTGAAAGCTGAGTGAAAAAGTACTAAAAGTTCAGTATTCTTTCCTTGTGCATTCCTCATAATTACTCAAATTCAATCTGTGCTGCTTCATCACATATCAATCAGATTAAAAGGTGGTGGTGGCTGAGAAATGACATCACCCATGAAAATATTTTGGATGTGAGAGCAGGTAAACCCTGTAGACCAGCTCTGCCTACACATGGAGACCAGCCAGGTCTCTACAGTGCTAAATGCTGGCACGAAGAATATGTATGGATTATTTTAGATTTTGCATTTAAACATAACAGAAATCTAAGGATGACATTTCCTCACTGTTCTAAAAGTGCTAAATGGACAAAAATGTTTTTCTTCTGTGCCTCAGTTATCAGAATCATAAACAGGATCAGAAATACTTTTATCTTCAGGGGAAAATTGTTGACATTACAGATGCTCTTTGTCAAGAATACATACATAGAGAATAATAAGAATAGAAAATAAAAATGTAGATGTATATGCATCCTACTACAATATATGAAAGAGACAAAACAATATCAACAATAACAATAATAACAAATATACAATAATAATAATATACAATAAGTGTGTAAAGGTGCATGTGCCTTATCTACAATTTGGAACAGTTGTATAAAAATTTGAAGCTGTGATCTGTAGAAAATATTTGATGAATAGAAATACGAGAACAGATGTAAGAATTCTTCACAAAAAATATGAATATGCTATAATTTGTTTACAATATGATCACACATATGTAATACTGTAGTGTCAATGTCTGAGTCCCCAACCCTGCTGCATAAAGTCTTCTCCAGCACATGTTAGATAACTTAGTATACAATTCATAAATGAATGCATCACAGATTTAGTATTTTTAGAAAATTAAAGACAATTTGCTACAGTTGATATTTTTGTTCCGTCTAAAATCTAAAATC
Source organism: Lutjanus erythropterus (assembly GCA_020091685.1). NCBI lineage: Eukaryota > Metazoa > Chordata > Actinopteri > Lutjaniformes > Lutjanidae > Lutjanus > Lutjanus erythropterus. Next base: position 925,230 of record CM034601.1, on the reverse strand, counting down.
TAATAATTCATCTTAGAATAACAGTACCACACAAACTCTCTTTCTTTCCATTTGCTATGAGTCTGTCATAGAGCCGCAATAATTAGCCAATTCATCAATTAGTCAAAGTTAGAAAATTTTTCCTAACTATTTTGATAATCGACTAATCATCTCGTCATTTTTCAAGCAAAAATGTCAACCATTTGTTGTTCTAGCTTCATAAATGTGAGGCTTTGTAAAAATAAGCAGATTTGGAATAGGTTCTGGGGAAAAGCCTGTCCTGGGTTTAATGGCTACAGGTGTGATATTTAAACTCATAGTCACACATAACCAGACTACATTTTTGTTGCATGAATAAATTGTGGAACATGATTAGAAACCTTTCCACTTTTTCATTTGGTTTTTATTTGTTTGTGGTGAAAGATACATGAAATGGTGCATTACATATTTTCAGTGAGTTAGGTGCAGCCAAACTTTTCACCTTTCATTTTCAACTAAAATCAATCATTTTTTAGATGCCTGGAAAAGCTTTTTTCAGAAATCAGATTACAGATTACATGTGATGTGAATATCAGTAAAACTATCATTTTAAAATAAAGGACTATATCCTCCATGCACAGTGAACACACAGCTGCCAATTCATTATCATGACCTCTAATGAAAAAATGCTTTCAAATTTCACAAATTTTTCTCTTTAAATCAGTCAATCGAACGATCAATCAGTTGTGCACCACAAAGGAAGGAAGAAACTAATAAACCACAACAATGAACATAAAACATCTAGAGCTGCAATGGTTATTCTATTTTTAATCAAGACGTCTTTTTTTTTTTTTTTTTTTTTTTTTTGAATAAAAGAAGTCTAATTTCTCTGATTTCAGTTTCTTAAATGTGAATATTTTCAGGTTTCTTTACTCCTCTCTTACAGTAAACTGATGATCTTTGATTTGTGGACAAAACAAGACATTTGAGGACTTGGGAAAGACTGATGGACATTTTTCACCATTTTCTTGACATTTTATGAACCATTATTACCATTTTATGAACATTAATCGATTAGTTAAATCGATTAATGGAGAAAATATTTGATAGATTAAATTCAAATAATCATTACAGAAAATTTGATACCAAGTATTAAGTAAAGTAATATTATTAATTTCTAAAGGAGTAATAAGTAAAAAGTAACCTATTCAATCCTCTTAGTAACTTGTACAACACTGGCCTGGTTATAATTATTAATACCAACACTAATTCTAATTCTAACAACTGACCAGTGAAAAGTTATGATTTAAGGATTTATCAATATTAAGTATATGTAATTTCTGAAATGTCTGAGATGACGTCCTCAAATGTCTTGTTTTATTCTCAACTCAGTTTACTGATCAGAGAGGAGTAACGAAAGCAGAAAATATTCACATTTAAGAAGCTGAAATCAGAGAATTTTGATATTTTTTATCTAAAAAAATAGTCAAAACAATTTATCAAAAAGAAAAAATTGTAGCTGTAATGGAATACAGTGTACAGATTACACAATCCAGTTATGTGTAACCCATTACTCTCCAAGCCTGCAAGTAATAAAATAAAAGTAATCAAATGGTAATGATAAGGAACAAAGTCAGTGATCAACAAGCCTCAACAGTTTTTATTTATTTATTATTATTTTATTGTGTATAGTCTACCAGTATTTCGAAAATTACTCCGATTTGCTTCCTTTTGATGCCTGTTTGGTTAATAAAGATTGAAAAATGGCTCCATGCACACCGCCGTGTCGTCACTACAATAATATGGCCACTACGGGGCGCAATAGTCTAATTTTTCCATATCTGTATGTAACCCAGACAATGACCGTAGTTTTATTTTGAAAGTGAGGACAGGAAGTGTGTGTTTTATTGTTACGTTGACTCTGGTCCTTGCTCCTGCTCGCGCAGCCTCCTCCGCCGGTCGCCATGGTGCAGATGATGGAGTCGCAGTGCGAGTATTTCATGTATTTCCCGGCGGTGCCCATCACGGATCTGTCGGACCCGGCCCGTTACCGCACCCTGCCCCGCAGGAGTCACCTCTACCTGGGCGAGACGGTCCGCTTCCTCCTGGTGCTGCGCTGCAGGGACGGAGGGGCGACGCCGAGCGAGCACGGCCCCGGTGAGGAGGGGAGGGGAGGAGGGGAGGAGGGGAGGATACAGACCCGACCGGCTCAGGATGAAAGGGAGGAGGAGGAGGAGGAGGAGGAAGGGGTGGGGAGATATTGTTGAATTGTCTGTGTAATATAGTATGTTTTTATTAAGAGTTATTAAGTCTAGTATCATTTAATATTCACGTGTCCCCCCACTAAAACTTATTGAGTTTAAAATGAAAGATATTCCTGCAGTTGTATCAAAATCAGTGAAGAATTTCTTAAGTTCTTCATCTTTTTATTTTCCAGACTCCATAGTGACAAAATACAACAATACAAAACCCAACAGGCCACAGTGTAATTCTAATAATTCATGTACCTGAACAAGTACCACAGTTTTTATAATAAAATAAAGGGGGGGATCAAGTTATTAATATAAAATCATCGATAAGAAAATGTCACATCCTGAATAGAAATTAAATATTTAAACAATAACTTCGTACAAAAACAAAATATGCTGGTTTCATGACTAAGAGTGACTCCATCCTGCACATCTAGGGAGACAAAACAGCTGTTTTTTTTTTAAATTTATTAATTAGTTAATTAATAAAAACAGGTCTAAAACACCAGAGAATATTGGACCAAACTAGGGCTAAATTACTGTGAAACACTGAATTAAAACACTGTGAAAGACTTAATTAAACCGGGACTAAAATGTCACAAATTACACGACCAAACCAGAGCTGAAACACCACACTATGGATCGTCCACGGCTAAAATACTGTTTAAAAAACACTGGATGAAACCAGAGCAGTTCTGATACATGAGAGAATATTAGACCAGAGCATTCAGCCTCAGGGATTATTGAATGAAGGTGGTCAGTGAAGATCGTGTGATCATTTCCACGCAGGGGCCACTGATGGCACTGCAGGGGGCTTTGGGACGGAGTCGGCCAGTAGCCGTGCGTGGAGGGAGTTGGCTGGCTCTCTGTGTGCAGTGGCCAGCGTGAGTCCAGGTGAGAGTAGCCGGCATAGAGGCAACCACCACCAGCATCACCACGACTACCAGAGCAGCGGGGATGAGGCCAACGAGGACGGCGAGGAGGACTACATTGCTGCAGCGGAGGCAGCCATTGCGGCGCTCGGCAGCAGGGTGGACTCTCGGTGTCGGAGCTTCAGGGACTGCAAGCCGCTGCTGATCCACAACTCTTCTGGGACGGCGGCGAGGGAGTTCCGCAGGGCACCTGTTCAGGTACAGCAGCATTCATGCTTACAGTGACAGGCCAGAGAGAAGTCCAGCAACTATTAAAACAATGTAGAAGTGGTGGCGTTGGCCCCATGCTGTGCTGAGCAGTGGTGGACAAAGTACTCAAGTACCAGTACTTGAGTCAAAGTATAGATACTCCTGGTCAAATATTACTCAACTACAAGTGAAAGCTGCTCAGTCAAAATTTTACTTGAGTTAAAGTACTACAGTACTTGGTTTTAAAAATACTTAAGTATTCAAAAGTACATGTTTATAAAAATACTTAAGTATTCAAAAGTACAAATTACAAAGTACATTTTCTAATATCAATACATGCTGTATTGTTTTCATGATGCATTTCCTGAACCTTGTAACTCTCTAAATCACCTGATGAAGCTCTGACCTGCTGTAGATCCTCTCTGATACACAAAGTCTATAGAAACACCTTAAAAACTTCAACATAGAAATACAATCAAAAACAAAAAGGACAGCTGTTGTCATTTTCTGATGTAACTGTATTAAAATCACATCATAAAGTCGACTGTAAGGATTTCTCCAAGTCTGTTAAATAACTCAGATTTCTGTCTGTCCTCAGAGGCAGTATATATACATGAATTATGTGATATTTTTCACCCCGATAAAAACAATTCAACTTTAAAAGCTACCTGGAATAATTAATAATTATAATAACATCTTGAGATTTAAATTTATCTTTTTCCTGCCGTCACCATTACCACTTTTTGTTTGAATGAAAGAGGGAGAGTTTGCTTGTTCTTGTTACAGAGCGCCTGGATTTGAGAGGAGCGACTGTGATTGGTTTCTGTCTGTGAGGAACACAGCATGTGACCAACTGAATTTCAGAAAAGAAGAAACACCAACAGCTGACTTCAAAGTTTAGTCGAAAAGTAACAACAACCTTCACAGAAATGTAGTGGAGTCAAAAGTACAATATTTGTCTTTGAAATGTAGTGGAGTGAAAGTCAGAAGTTTAAAAAAAAAACCAAATACTTAAGTAAAGTACAGATACTCAAAAAATGTACTTAACTACAGTACTCAAGTAACTGTACTTCATTACTGTCCACCACTGGTGATTACCAACAGTAGCTCCTGGTAGTGTTTGCTGACAGTAGCTAGTAATTTTCAGTAACAATGGCAAATGGTGGTGTTTGTTAACAGGAGATAATGGTAGTGTTTACTAACAGAGGCCAGCGGAGGTGTTTACTAACTTTGTAATCTTATTGTTTAAGCTCTCCATATATTAATTAGTCCTTATGTTATGTTTCTTTTCCCAGGAATCACAAATCCACCTCACCTCGAATGTATTACTGTAAATTTACAATGTGATACAAATTATATTGTCATTGTTATTAGTACATAATCATGGTTATGGAGGAGCTAAGGCAGTTGGTTCCATAGTGTAGCGGTTATCACGTCTGCTTTACACGCAGAAGGTCCTGGGTTCGAGCCCCAGTGGAACCAAGTCTTTTCCATCTGTACATTTTTTCCTTGACATCGCGGGCAGAAAAGGGGAAATCGACATCATTACTAAGTCATTCATCAATTCACAAATAATAATACGATGAAAAATCGATATATTGTCACAACATAAAAATACCAAAATGTTGATTTTACTCGGAGAAAGAAGAACAGCAAAAATGAACGTACGTATTTTCGATTTCCGGTTTGGATATCTAACCTTCAAAATAAAATCGTGTGACGTCAGAACGGTTACACACAAGCCTTATGAACCATGATTCGGCATCTTTTTTGAAAATTGCAGTGTCTTTTTTCTCCTGTCAAAAAAGCAGCAGTATTATTTACATGCGCTTGGCGGGAAAGGATTACCTACTTCTTATATATTATCACTATTGTAAGACATTAATCTTGTTAAACGGATCATAGAGTTGTACTGCTGTGTTATCAATGAATCATAAAAAGTGGAGATGCCGGGGATTGAACCCGGGGCCTCATACATGCGAAGCATGCGCTCTACCACTGAGCTACATCCCCACACAGTACGCTGTGGGTGACAGTAATCCGTATTTTACGGTACTTGAGGCTGTGGAATTATTTCTATGTGTCAGATGACTAAAATAAATCAATATTATCGCGCGAGAAAGTACATCACAGTTTAGACACCCTTTGGCTTTAGAAAAGTGAACTGAAACACAGATCTTTTGATTTGTTGGTCAGTTTTAACACATCTGCTGACAAGTTTAGCCAATAAAATCAAAACAGACTGTTCACATGTTAATACTATTTTTATTATGATATCATTTTAATCTTCTCTTGAATAATAAACCTTACAAGGTTAAAAGCCAATACATACACAATTCATATGAAGCTGGTATATTAAACCTAAAAAAATTCTTAAAGCAATGAATTCATCCCTAAAAATGTCCTGTGTCCTGTGTAATAGTGTAAAATATGTAACCTTCATTGCTGCTATTTCTATTTGTCCTTTTTTATGTCTTCATATTAAGTACTACTATACTACTGAGTATTTTACTTAGCACTGTATATAATTTTGTAAATACACATTTTACTTTTACTTATTTATTTTATTCTATTACTGTATATATCTCATTGTTGGCTTTTATGTGATATTCTTCAAAATTACTACCACTAATAAACAACTTAATGTGTTTAACACTGGACAATCATGTAGATTTTTTTAACAGGTAGACAAAGACCGGATGTATTTGTTTTTCTACTGTCCAAATGTTGCAGGTTAGACGTTCTACTGGAAAACATTGTAACCTGTAATACTTGATTTTGCATTTTCACTGATCTTTTAAATTTTATATCTATGTATTTATGACAGTTCTGTGCCTGTTCTCACTGATAATCTCCTTCTGACCAAAACATCTTCAGCTTTCATGCCTTCGTGATGACATTGATGATCATAGTTGTGCATTGTGTTTAAAGCTTGATGGATTTGCACTGAAGTTAACACTGATCTGCACCTCACTGTGGGTGTAAAATATCACTGAAGAATAAAATGTGATATGCATGTATGTATGTTTTGAGAAGTGGCCTCTGTCATGGTCTCTGTATGCCATGTCCTCAGAAATAAATTAGTATATTCCACTTCCTGTTTATTACTACCAAAGTTAAGTTTAGACACTTTTGCTTCAGTGGAGGAACATGCTGGTTCAGCAGGTTGCTCAGAGTTTCTGTGTCCTGTGGAAGGATGTTTTCTTCTGTATATTGAACATCTGCAAGTTTTTCTCAAAACTCTTTATTCATCTATTTTAAATAAGAACATGGTTTTCCTTTTTTTTTTTTTTTAAATATCTGTTACCCCAGTTAGCATGAAGCAAATTCAGTTGATGCACATCAATTGAAGCTTTTATTGTATTTTGGCCTTTATTCATGAAGGCTCGTGAACGAGAAACAGAA
>CM034601.1:895997-913497 GCA_020091685.1 Lutjanus erythropterus | reverse complement strand
AGCTGATTTCAGTCTTCAAACAGCTGATTAGTTGTTGTGTTGTTTGGTTGGAGTGAATCCCTTTGTGGAATAGTTCACTACAGACAGAGAGAGATCAAAGGCGAGTGCATTTTAAAAATAATTTAACTCTAATCCCACATCTTTTTTATTTTTTACTGATCTCAGAACTGAAAAAAATGGGGAAAAATGAGAAAGAGATGTGTTTATTATCTGTTTATTATCTCAATAATTATGAATGATTTATCAAATAATCAATTGTTGGTCTGCTTACAGGCAGGTGACACGTGTAGAAACATGAAACTTTATGATGTTTTCCTTTAATTTGTCTCCTGTCAATAAAGTTCTGTCACAAAACATGTTTTTGTTGCTAAAAGCACAATAACATCTGATTTAATGTGATGAAGAGGAGAAATAATCATTTTGTATATTAATATGTCATTTATCACAGCTGGAACAGATTGAAAATGAACCTTGAAAATACTTGAACAGACTTTGTAAAAGGTGTACGAGTCCTGAAACTGTGATTTTAGTCGACATGTGCAGATCTGATTTTGAGAACCTCGGAACAGACAGAGTCTTGGGGACCCCCTGTGATTTCTGGCGCCCCCCTAAGGGGGGGCAGGACCCCAGGTTGGGAGCCAGTGCTTTGGAGTACTCAACATGTTGTCAGTCACGACCTATATGATCAATAATTATTGATACAAACCGATATGAACCTTCGCTGGACTAATTAAACTATTTGTTGCTCTGATTGGTTGTTGGTCTGTCCAATCATGCATCCCGAAGCATTTTGGCCTGCAGATGTTGCTGACGCTGCAGCTCACTCTAAATATATGTGGTTTTAATTTTGGGATGAACTGTCCCTTTAAATCACATGTTTCACGTACATCATCATTTATTCACTAAGTCTGTTTCTGTTTTGAACTTTTACACCTCTGACAACAGAAAACACTTAAGAGGTTTATTTTATGTGTAAACTGAAAACAGTTGGATGGAAACAAACTTAATGACCAAAAACATCAAATCCTCACATCAGAGAAGCTGGAAACAGGGAATTTTAGATTTTCTTTGCTTTAAAACTGACATAATTCTCCTGTAAACTGACTGCTTTTTAGTTTTTAGGCCAGTTACGGTTCATTTTCTGCTTTTATTTATTTTATTTGTCATCTCCTTTGTTGAACACAGAAAAGCAACAAGAAGATATTTAATGTTGCACAAAGAAGTGAAAACACATTTGTGTGAGAGGAGGCTGCAGCTTCAGACTGTGCTGAACCTCCTTTTACGTAACATGAAACACACAAAACTGATGTGTGCGTTCGTCCATTTACCTCCATTTATTATGTATGATAAGTTTTCAGTGTAACGGCGTCTCTGCTGCCTTTTCTGCTTTGTCAGGGTGGATAGAGAGAGAGAGTGAGAGAGTCCACTCCTGGTCTCTCTTTAGGTCTCTCGCCCCGTCTCTCTTCTGTGTGTGCAGTGAATTGAAGTGGGAACGAGAGAGAAACATTAACGGCAGCAGGAGGAGGAGGAAGAGGAGGAGGAGGAGGAGGAGGAGGAGGATAGAGACGAGAGAGGAGAGGCGGTGGGAGCGTGTAAAGGAGGGCGTCTGGCTGAGATGAGAGTATTTATAGGTGGAGAGATGAGGAGATAGAACGAGAGGAAGAGGAGGGGAGGAGAAGGAGGGAGGAGAGAAACAAGGGAGGTGCAGATACACAGAGAGAGGAAACCCAGACACAATAAGAAGAAAAGGGAGACAAAGAGGAGGAGAGGGCGAGCCAGAGACCATGCTGAGGAGGAAGAGGAGCGTGTCGTTCGGAGGCTTTGGATGGTAAGAGTGTGTGTGTGTGTAAGTGTGTGTGTGTGTGTGTGTGTGTGTGTGTGTGTGTGTGTGTGTGTGTGTGTGTGCGTGCGCTGTCTGTCCATCCTTTGAGAAACGGCCGAGTGATCTCATCACTTCTCTTACTCACACTTTCAGGGTCTTTGAGTTCATTTCCAGTCTGAGCTGCACCAAAGTGACATCATGGTGACATCATAACACCCTCCAAAATATTAAAATGTGTCAGTTAGCTTTTTTGTTTGTCTTTCTGACTTGCTGTGGTTCAAAATGACAAAAAAAATCTTAAAATTTGATAAAAATTTGACTTTTTTGAATGGGGTTTGGTGGAGAGCTGTCCTTGTTCTGTTGCAGTTGACCTGTAGTGTTCACGCAAAAGGTCAGTCAATAAATCATTTTAATATTACACCCCCCCAAAGAAATATTGAGTTGATTCAGCTTTTTGTTTGTTTTCTAAATTGCTGTGGTTCAACATGAGAAGAAATCTGAAAATGAACTTTAAATTTGACTTTCTTTGAATGAGGTTTGGTGGAAAACTTTTCTTGCCCCATTGCAGTTGAGCTGTAGTAGAAATTAGCTCAGTCAGTTAATTTTTTGTCAAACATTTTCATTTTTCACACAAAGGAAATTGAAAATTGACATGACTGAATTTGGAATTTGGCTTTTTTTGAATGGGATTTGGTGGGGAACTTTCCTGCAGTGTTCACACAACAGAAAGTCAAAAATCATCCGTTGGGAAATTCATTATTGAGTTTATTTCCAGTCTGAGCTGCACTGAAGTGACATCACAGTGATGTCAGTCAGCTTTTTTCTGTCTGTCTTACTTGCTGTGGTTAAAGATGAGAAGAAATCTGGGATTAACTTTAAATTTGACTTTGTTTGGTGGGGAGTGTCCTTGTTCTGTTTCAGTTGCAGTTGTTCACACAACAGAAAGTCAATAAAACAGATTAACATCTCCCAAAAAGAGATTTTCTGACGTCTAACAGAAATTTTATAAATCACTTTAGTGTCAACAAAAAAATCTTAATGTTAGGTAAAAATGTGACTTTTTTGAATGGGGTTTGGTTGAAAACTTTTTTTGCTCTGCTGCAGCTGACCTGTAGCGTTCAGAGAACAGAAAGTACCTCAGTCAGTTCATTCTTTCTCGGGCAGTTTTGTTGTCTGTGTCTCTGTTTCCAGCTGACTGATGGTGATGAAACTTTTTGACCTGCTGTGGGTCTGTTGAAAATTAATATGGCTGAAGTTAAAATTTTATTTTTTAAAATGGGATTTTGTTGAAAACTTTCTTGCACCGTGGCAGTTGAGCTGTAGTGTTTAAGTGAAATGGTCAGTTCACTCCATATCCAAAACTACATATTTTGATTCATTTGTCCATTAAAATAGTTTTGCAGACTTTTTGAGATATCAGTCGTAGATAAATAGCACTACAAGTGTGAGGAAAATTATGTATTTTTGATTTTGGGAAGAACTGTCCCTTAAGAATTACACTTTTTAAAATGGGATTTGGTCGAAAACCTTTCCTGTAATTAATTAATGTGTTCATAGGACAGAAATGTATTCAGTCAGAGTTAATTCTGTCTCTGGTGTCTGTGTCTGTTTCCAGCTGACTGACAGTGAAGAATAAACATTTTCTTGCTGCAGTTAATGATTAACTGTCAGTATTCTCAAGAATTCAACATTATTTCACAGTTTTATCACACAAAAGCTCCTGCTTTCTGATTGGATGCATGGGCAGCTGTTAAGATAATTGATGTGAAAAGTTTGAAAAACACTTAACTGTTGATTCTACGGTGTCCATTCAGTCTTATGTCTGCCTGTTGAGGATGGCATTAGAGCTGCTAAGCAATTAGCTTAGCTCAACATAAAGACCACAGCCATGTAAGCCAAACTTCCTGTCTTTCCTGTTTGGTAACCATGGTGATTACCATTAGAGGGTTAAAATCAGAAATAAACTCTCCAGACTTTAACTGTCAAACTGTCCAACTTTCACTTTTCCACCTGCAGTGGTAATGTACTAACTGGCTAACAGTAGCTAACAATTGTGTTAGCTAATATTAACTAATGGTAGTCTTAACTATCAGTGGCTATCCCTAGTGTTAGCTAACAGTAGCTAACCTTTGGGTTAAGTAACAGTAGCTAGCTGTAGTGTTAGCATAGCAACAGCACTACCCAACAAAACAATACAAGTGTTTGAGCTGAAATTCAGCTCTGATGATGTTTTGGTATGACTTTATGTGACTTATTTGATCACAGTAATCTGATTACATTCCTGTTGATTATTGATCAGATGTTCAGATTATTCAGTTCATGTTCAGCTGTTTGAAGCAGGAACAAAATGAGTCCAACATGAATCAGATCTTTGTCTTCACAAAGCTCTGATTGGCTGAAAACTCAAAAATCTATTGGACTTTTCTGTTGTTTCACCTTTTTATTTTTACAGTGTAAAGTGATTCTCATGTTCTCCAACTGTAAAATAAGTAGTCTATACACTGAATTTAAAAAGTTTTAATATTTTGTGTGTCATAGCCTGTGTCTATGACTCGGTGCCTTTTCCTCTAATCGTGTTGAGTCTCCATCAGCTCACTGTGGACACCAAATCCAAAAAAACATAAAAGTCTTCATGGAAGAGAGAGAATTTAATAGTTACACTCCAGACTTTTTCCTTCTTTAGCCACAAATGTCTGTTTTGATGTAATGGTTGCAGACCTTGGTCATAGAATTAAGTCTCACCAAAAAACTGGAGTAAGAATGGATGAATGTCAGTGGTTCAGGGTCATCACAGGTAGATGAGCTAACAGTTAGCAGCAGTTAGCGCTTACTTTAGCAACAAGTGAAGCTGTGTGTCCATCAGGAAGACTCAGAGGTTTGAAGCAGAGCAGCCAGAGGACATCAGAGGGAAAACAAGAAAACAATTTCTCCATAAAATCTGATCCAGTTTCAGTTTTCACAGAGTTAGTGGCGTGTGTCAGTGTAACATCAACGTGTTTTTGAAGCTGTATTATGATTATTTGAAGGTGAAATAGTTATATAATGTTGCTCATGAATGTCAGACTCCTCCCTTTATTGAAGATGCATGTTGTCACCAAACATTTACCTAAAAAATATAAACTGCTCTCTGTGTGATGCTTGGTTTCATAATGGCAGCTCCAGAAAGACGCTCTCTGCAGGACTGACGCCTTAAACCTGATCTTAAACTCCTGCTGTTGATGTTTGAGATGTTTGGAACATTTGTTGCTCTCTGTAGGAATATTTGTGTAATATTTGTGTATATTTGTGTAATGTTTGTGTAATATTTGGTGCGATGTGTTGGATGGATGACTGTTGGGATGATGTGGACTGAAGTCCTGATACACACAGAATGTAAAGTAGCTGCTCTCTGTGTCTCTGTTCCTGCTTCAGTAAATCTGAGCCTGCAGTCGGCCTGTCAGACTCCCTGTGACCACTGAGAGAGAGAGAGAGGGTGTGTGTGTGTGTGTGTGTGTGTGTGTGTCTGTGTGTGTGTGTCTGTGTGTGTCTCTCTGTGTGTAAACTCTTACACAAGCCTCCTATTCATTCATTCACTCTGTTTTCTTTTTCTAATCAGGTTCCCTCCTTCCACACTTCTATACCTCCTTTCCTGCTTCTATGCAACTTTATTTCCTTCTGTACCTCCTTCTGTCCTTCTGTACAACCTTGTTTCCTCCCATACCTTCTTTTCTCCTTAAATAGATCTTTATTTCCTTCCATACCTCCTCCTCTCCTTCTACACATCCTTATTTCGTCCATGTTTTTTTTTTATCTCTTTCCAGCCTCTCAGATCAGTTCCTCTCCTTCACCTCCTCCTCTCCCTCCACATGAACTCTGTCCGTCTCTCCTCTTCTCTTCCTCTTCCTTCTTCTCCTCCGTCATCATAACAAACACAGATGGTACAGTATACATTCTGTCTCAGTTTTACGTCTCCGTCCTCGCCGTCCTCACAGAGAGTCAGTGGACTAATAGAGTTGCTGTATTTAATAATGCAGGAGCAGCTGCAGGAGCAGTTTATATTAAACCTCCACTCACCTCCATCACTCTCCTCCTCCTCCTCCTCCTCAGCTGTCAGTTTAGTTCCTTGATCTGTGGTTGAATTAAAACACAAACTGTTTCGTCAGCACTAAGCTAAACTTGTGCTCATGTTGTTATAAACGTTCATATGGTTGTTATATGTGTTCATATGAATGTTTGAAGAGGTGGAGTGTGCTGTACAGAGTTTAGGTGTAGGATGACTCTGCATTAGCCACATTAGCGCCATCATGAGGCTGTAATGTTCATGACGCAGCAGGAAACTAAACTGTGGGACTTTAGTTAAACTTGGTAAATAACATATTCATATAGAAAATGATTATTTCTCCTCTTCGTCACATGAAATCAGATGTTATTTTGCTTTTATCAACCAAAATTATGTTTTATGACAGAATCCTACAGACAGGAGACATATTAAAGAAAAATACAACAAATGTTCATGTTTCTAAATGCATCACCTTTCTGTAAGGACACCTGACTTCCTGTTAGAGTTGTGAAGTTTGTACATTTTCCTGAACTGATAACAATTGATTATTTGATCAGTCATTAATAATTAATAAGGTATAAAACACATATTTTTTCATTTTTGTCTTATTTTAAGTTTATTTATCCAATAAATGGCTCCACCAGAAAAAACTATCTCATATTTCTAGACTATTTGATAATTAATCGATTAATGATCAGTCATTAACTTCCTGTACAGTCTGGCTCAGCAAATATCTGACTTATTTCTTTAACTAAAAAGTGAACTAACTAATTCAGTCAGACAGTGATTTATTACAAAAGTAATCTGATTACAGTTTCAAGTACTTTTCAAACCTTAAAAACATTATTAACAATTTACAGTTTGTTGTCAGTTAAAAACTGAAGGTTTGTCACACAACTCTGTGATAATCAATCATTATTGATCTTTTGATCAGAACAGAAAGATAAAGCTTCTAACAATGGAAACAAATTCATTAATGTTTATTTTGGACAATAAAGATTTAGAATGAATCAGTTTTTCTTGTGGGGTGGGTGTGTGTGTGTGTGTGTGTGTGTGTGTGTGTGTGTGTGAGTGTGTGTGTGTGTGTGTGTGTGTGTGTGTGTGAGTGTGTGTGTGCGCAGTATAACTGTGTTATTTATGACCTGTGGGAGTTCAGTTTTCACAGAGTCATCGTACAGGCAGGCTTTTAACGTCTCCTCCTCCTCCTCCTGAGAGACGCCTCTCCTCCTCTTCTCTCCTCTTCTTCTTTATTCCCCTTTGCTCCTCCTCCTCCTCCTCCTCCTCCTCGTCTGTATTTGTGTTTAACCTCTAAAGTCAAACTGGAGTGTTAATGGTTAAAGAGGAGTTAAATATTCAACCTCACACTTCAGTTCCATAAAGAACGTGGAGAGACTTTAACACACCTGAGATCTGTTCTGCAGAATGGAGCTTCGGTTCTTTTGTACACTTCACAGTTTGAGTTGTGGACAAAAAAAGACATTTGAGGACTTTAAGCAACATTTTTCATCATTTTCTGACATTTTATGGACCAAACAACAAATTGATTAGTGGAAAGATTATTGCCAGATTGATCACTGGTTGAAAAATATGTCCAAACATGAAAACAGGTGAAGTGTACAGGCATACTTTTTTATTTTCACTGTTAAAAAACAAAAAAAAAAGTATTAAAATGTTGATGAAGTGATATTTATTGAAGTCTGAACTAAACAAATATTTTTAGGCCAGGTCGTCTCTGCAGCTCTACAGTGTTTCATCATAATGCTGTTTTCTTTTTTTCTTTTTTCTTTTTTCTGGTTCTGCGGTTTGGATATTGCACTCGGCCATGTTGGGATTTTATTGCGATTAATTGTGCAGAACTACTGTGCAGTGAGAAAAAACAAAAGCAGAAGTTAAATGAATCTGGTTCTGTGAGAACTGGACATCAGGGTTTAACAGTCAGTTTTAATGTCTGTCAACAGAAATATGTGAGCTATGATTGAAGTTATTGCAGCAGCCTCGGGGTCAAACTTCAGTACGACCTGAAGTCCGGCCCACATTTTCTCCTCCGATTCTCAGGACGAGGAAAATCAGCCTGAAGCTTCCTGCAGGAGAATTTTCCCCACAACACATTATTCTCATATCAGAAACACACATTCAGTCAGTTTGATCATTTAATTTAATTTATGATGTTTTATAGCTGCTTTACCTCTCAGTCTGTGTGTGCTGTAAATGTGTGATTTACTGCTGCAGCACTTTAATAAATAGGTTTTTTATTGCTGTGAACCTCTGACATCACACCTCCGTCTGTCTCGCTCACACACACACACACACACACACACACACACACACACAGTTACTAAGGTTAATAGAGTATTCAGATGTAAATCTCTTCCTCTTCGCCTCAGTAACGTCTTAATGTTCCTCCTGTTATCACAGAGCGTTGAGTGCAATATATGTTAACAGACTGTCTCTGTTTTCTGTCTGTCTGTGTGTCTGTCTGTCTGTCTGTCTGTCTGTCTGTCTGTGTCTGTCTGTCTGCAGGATTGATAAGTCCACCGTCAGCGCCCTGAGAGCTCGGTGAGTAACAGCACTGACTGAATGTTCCTCCAAACCCTGAATCACATCAAACATGTGTCTGTTTTGTTGCATGAAATATATTTGCCTAAACTGGTCTGCTGGCAGTAAGACAGGAGTCAGTCACCTGTCATTGGCAGGTTTAGTCACAGTACTCACAGACAGGATTTTACAACTCCAGAAATGTTTCATTCAGCAACAGTTTGACCTTCTCTGTTAATCCAACAAGGATCATGAGGTGAACAGCAGGAATACGCTGGTAAAGATAAACCTTCAGTCTCACCTGAACCTGCAGGATCAAGGTGTGATGATGAGGAGCAAAAGAAGCTGCTGGAGATTTTAATAAGAATTCAGGCCTCAGATTTGAACTCCTGCAGGATCTGAAGAATCTGTCAGTTAAAAGAATCTGTGTGTTAAAGTGTGGTCGAGAAGAAAAGCTGCTCTGACTGAACCGAGTGACTTCAGAGAAACGGCTGAGAGGCAGGTCAAAAGTTCAACTTCAGGCTGATATAGAACATATATAACATATATATCAGTGGATATATCCTCATAAATCTACACACACACACGTGACTGACGTGTGTGTGTGTGTGTGTGTGCGTGTGTGCCTGAGGGAAGGTGACCCGTCTCTCTGACAGAATCATCTGTCCATCAAATCTGTCCATACATCCTCCATGTCTCTGTCTCAGCTGTGTGTGTGTCACACCTCAGATTTGTGTGCAGCACAAATAAGGAAAATAGTGTGAAAATATTCTGCATTTTCCAACATCAAACTGCTCTTCTGTCCGTCAGTGCTGTCTGACCTCCTGTCTGTGGCTCGCAGCTCATTGGTTCCTACTGAAGGTGTGAATCTTTGAAAACTCCTCACAGATATATAGTTTCATTTTTAAAGAAGTTTCAGTAAACTCCTAAAACAAACTGCAGGAAATGATGCATTTCGTTGGGAACTATTTTCAGCGGCATTAAATTAAACTTAATTTTATTTATGTATCTATCTATTGTCTATTTATTTATACATTTAGTCTGTTTGTTGTTAGATGGAATATTACTTTATTTTATTTATTATTATCTTATTTATTTGTATTTTATGGATTGTTTTCCTCTTAACAAGTTACTGTTTATTTACATTTTATCCTCTGTTTAGAGTTTTTAATTAATTGATTGATTTTAATTTATTTCCCTTATCTTTTTAGTTTTATCCTGCATCTGGTATTTCCTCAGTTCACTTCCTGTTCCTGTTTCTAATCATCACTGAGATTTTAGTTCTTTAGTTCTTTATTTCATTACAAAGTGAATGTGAGAAGTGCTATATGAATAAAGTCTGGTAGATTGATTGATTAATTGATTGATTGAGTAAACAGGAGGAGAACAGCAGGTTGTTGACACTCACCAGATCCACTTTGTCTGTGAACCAATCAGACGACAGCAGAGAATCATGAAGAACTAATGTTACTGAGCTCCAGCTGGAAAAAAAATGGTGCCCAAGGTGATTTTGTTCATGGACAAAAACTACAAGTTGGTCGACAAAAAATGAACTGTAGTTTGCAAAAAGGGGAAGGTTGAAAATTACAGACGGAGGCGCAACAACTTTAAATTTCATTCAACATCTGAAGTTACACAAAGAACTGTGAGCCGAGGCTAAAGTTAGCTTAGTAAGAGAGCTAATGCCTTGAGTTATGGCCACAAATGAGTGGGGTCACAATGACCTTTGACCTCCAAAATCTAATCAGTTCATCCTTGAGTCTGAGGGGACATTTGTGCCAAATTTGAGGAAATTCTGTCAAGACAGGATGGAAAACTGCCAGTGCAGAGGAATATAAAACAGTCAATGAAATGAATAAATATTAATAAAATGAATAATATTATGACTTTGTCATGATAGTGTACAGTGGGTCCCTTTGAAACTGCATTACACCACAGACAGAAAGACAAACTCATCTAAAAGAGTCATTCACCTGTTTTTATCAGATTTATCTGCATATATGGACTTATTCTGCTGTAAATTGTTATTATTGTTATTGTTATTATTGTTGGTTATGTAAGATTATAACTGACCTTCAGTTTAGTGGTGAAACGTGTGTCAGCTGTTCACCAACTGGAAAGCTTGTCTAGTTTGTTTAATGTAACTTGTTTGATGGAATCCTTCATCTATTGTGGGACGCTGTAGGATTGTGTCTTGTGACATTCACATGAGCAGCTGATAGGCTCAGAAATGAGCCTCATTTGTATAGTTTCCCATGATGCATTGCTGAAAGCTTAAGTTTGCTATTTTAAGATACAAATAGTTCCCGTTACAAATAGAAAATCAAACGTGGTGTTGTGGGATGTGGATGAGTGATGTGAGTCTGATACTGATACTGGATCGGATTGGTTCTGTCTCTAGACTTGGTTCCACCTCTGATGTACTGTAAGAACATCACCTGACTTCCTCTTTTACTCCTGATGGGCAAGAGTCATAATTACTCTGGCTGCTAGAGGGCGCTGTGACTGTCAGTTGACTGTCAACAGATTGTGTTTTATTTGCTGAAACGTGATGCTGTTATTTTTTTAGAGGACGACAGTCTGTGATTTACTTCAGTTTCAGGAGAAATAAAATCAGACTGTGGCTGCAGCAGAATCTTCTTCTTCTCTCTGCTCTGGTTTTCCTGTTTTCTTCTCTTTCTCTTTTTTCTTTTCCTCTCAGTATTCCCGCTTTCCTCCATCTGCCTCTCTCTCTCCCTCTCTCTCTCTCCCTCTCGCACGCTCTTTAATCCTGCTGGTCCACGGCATTATGAGCGAGAGACAGAGAGACAGAATGAGGGAGAGGGAGAGAGAGAGGAGTGCTGTGTGTTGGATTGAGCGAGATGCTCAGTAACCGACGGCAACGCAACAATGCCGCACGACCACTGGTGAGTCTGGCATCTCCTCTCATCCTCCATCTGTGTGTGTGTGTGTGTGTGTGTGTGTGCATCCTGTGTTTTTTTAAATTTTATTTTATTGATATTATTTGTGCTGCGTTTATGTGATGTTACATACAAACCCACGATGATGCGTTCAGCTGTTTAATGACATGTTTAATCATCAGGTTGTTTACACGTGTTTATGTGTGTAAATGCTGCAGTGAACAACACAAACAGCATCCTGTTAAACAGTCTGAACTCTGAAGAGAGTTTCACCAAATCTGACTCTAATCAGGCAGAAAATAAAACATCTGCACAGCGACATCGTGACATCTGGAGGACAAATGCAGAGGAATGAAGGATGAAAGAAATCAAATAACATTTTGACTAAAAAAAACAAAACAGTTCCCTGAATCAGTTTCACTTTTTCAGTATTTTCCTCTTACATTCAACACTAATGTCACTGGTGGTAATGAATTTTCTGACCTTGGAAAGCACTTTGAGCTTATAGCTTGAAAAGTTCTCTATAAATCAAATTATGTTAATTCATTTTATGGCTGCCCTTTAAAAGGTGAAGATTTGTATCACCAGTCAGAGACCCGTCAGTCGACTGACAGTCCTCCTGTCATGCTGTCTTTTTTTTCAGTCAGTGTGCATCACAGGATAAAACAGATAGAAGGTACAAAAACACTACAAAAATATATTTTTATATCATCTGGGTCACTTATTAAAAAATCTTCTGGTGACCAACATGTTGTGTCTGTTTACTGATGAGAGAAGATAAACCAGTGGTCGGTAAACAAGTTTCAGTTCTTCTCTTCTGCATCATTGTACACAGATCAATGCAACAGCATGACAGACTGTAAACTTTACAAACTGAGTCTCTAAATCACCACAAACCACAAAACTAACAGTGATGGAAGCAGAGAAGTGTGATTGAAACAGAGCGCAGCTGACGCGCCGTCAGACGCTTCACCAGAGCACACTGCCGAGCGCAGGACAGCTGACGCGCCGTCAGACGCTTCACCAGAGCGCACCGCGGAGCGCAGGACAGCTGACGTGCCGTCAGACGCTTCACCAGAGCGCACCGCCGAGCGCAGGACAGCTGACGCGCCGTCAGACGCTTCACCAGAGCGCACCGCCAAGCGCAGGACAGCTGACGCGCCATCAGACGCTTCACCAGAGCGCACTGCCAAGCGCAGGACAGCTGACGCGCCATCAGACGCTTCACCAGAGCGCAGGACAGCTGACGCGCCGTCAGACGCTTCACCAGAGCGCACCGCGGAGCGCAGGACAGCTGACGCGCCATCAGACGCTTCACCAGAGTGCAGCATGGAGCGCAGGACAGCTGACGCGCCGTCAGACGCTTCACCAGAGCGCACTGCTGAGCGCAAGACAGCTGACACGCCGTCAGACGCTTCACCAGTGCGCACTGCCGAGTGCAAGACAGCTGACCACTGTTTTTGTCTCAGACAGACTCAGATTGTTCCTGTTAGTGTCTGACTGTAGTAATCCTTTCCATAATGTTGTCAGAGAGATTTTTTTTAAACAGGAAGAGACGTTTGGTTTAAACAGAAACAGCTGATTTATTGATCTCAACAAACTCACCAGAATCCTTCATCATCATCGTCAGCTTCATTCAAACTTTACAGAAACTAAAGACAACTCAACAGAAAGTTCTTGGTTCATCTTTCCACTGTCCAACAATCACCAACTCTGGTTTGGTCCAAATGAATCCTCAATTCACGGAGTAAAGGAGTGCAGAGCGTGCAGCGCAGAGCGTGCAGCGCAGAGCGTGCAGCGCAGAGCGAGCAGCGCAGAGCGTGCAGCGCAGAGCGTGCAGCACAGAGCGAGCAGCGCAGGTGATGCTGGACATCTGGAGAGACGCTCCACAGTGCACTGACTTTATAACTGGAGGATGCACACTTTTTAAGTTCTCTGACTTTAAGAAACCCTGATGTTTTTGATGGCCTGGTCGCTCAGTTAGTGTACTGAGGCTCAGAGTCCTCTGCAGCAGTCGGGGGTTCGACTCCCGCGTGCAGCCCTTTGCTGCGTTCTCTCTCCCCCTCTCCTGGCCTCACCTCACCTGTCTTATACAAATAAAAGCATGAAAAAGCCCCAAGAAATATATATTTTTTAAAATCTGATGTTTTCACATCACAAATGATGAAGACGGGTATTCAAACACTCATGTAGGCTGATAGAGGGGTTTAGTTTGGTGCACTGGATTGGAAAAAGAAAGGACGAATCATTGAATATTTGTTTTGGACAGTAAAATCTGATTCACCTGAACAGCCCTACTTAATTTTTAATTTTTGTTTTTTTCAAAATCATTCAGCTAGGGCTGTATGATTTTGAAAAAATATCTAATTGCGGTTATTGTTGACTGATACTGCAATTGCGATATGATTTTCGGTACCACAAGGAATTATAATCTTTACTTTATTTTTATTTTCATTGAAAACATTAAAATAATTATGCTGTGATTTTTGCAGGGATTTCTACCAAACAGCAGGAATATATGATATTTAATATGTAGGCCAAGACATCTATGCAGCATGATGATATTTTGTGTAAAATGGTATTTGGACAGACATTCCATCTTTAACAAATGATATTGAATTGAAGATCATAATCAGCCATATTGCAGTTTCAGTTAAATAGATCGATAGATGACACATTTCTGCATAGAATCCCCAACAAAAAGCTGTTTTGTTTTCTTTCTGCATGTCCACATATTCGTCAGATCACATTTCCCCAAAATGCATTAAGCCTGGTGTGTGTGTGTGTGTGTGTGTGTGTGTGTGTGTGTGTGTGTGTGTGTGTGTGTGTGTGTGTGTGTGCAGCTAAAGGGCAGACAGTCCGTCTGTCTAGAAACAGAAGCCGGCAGCGTCTCCTCTCTCCCTGCTGCTGCTGCTGTTGTTGTTGTTGCTGTTTATGATGTTGTTGTTGCCACTTTGTCTTTTTTACGCCGTTGTTGACAGCAGTGACTCATTTACCAGCTGGTGAATATAATTAGCCTCCAAAAAAAAGAAGAAAAATGAATTAATAACCACAAACGTGTGGCTGCAGAGGACGTCCCTGCAGGTGGATGAGAAACAGGGATTTCTAAAAAGTCCGACAACATACAGATTTATTCTTTTTTTTATGTAGAGCAGCATGAGCCTAGAGCTGAGTGTGTGTGTGTGTGTGTGTGTGTGTGTGTGTGTGTGTGTGTGTGTGTGTGTGTGTGTGTGTGTGTGTGTGTGTGAGTGATGAAAAAATAGTAACCTGTCCTGAAAGTTTAAAATGTGAAGTTTGGCCTGAGGGTGGCGCTACATGAAAGGTCAAAGGGCCTTTTCTCATTACAGAGTCAAACTCACATGAGGAGGAAGACGCTTCTTCATCTCCTCTAAAGGCAGCGGTTACTTTCAAGTTCATTCATTCATTCATTCATGCAGTTAAGTTGTGGACCATTTCATTGTCAGTTAGGTTTCATGTTTTATTTCAGGGAAACAGTGAAAATTGTTCCTCCTTTTCATTCAGTGAAGAATAGATTCTTAATCAAATCACACTAAAAGATTCTCATCCTTAAATTTAACATCATGTTTGCTTCTAAACTGAATTAATTCTTGAGTTTTAGGGAGGAGGACTGAATGTGAGCAGCTACAGATGGACGCAATCTGACTGAAGCCCTCTGGCTTGAAAGCTTAAAATTCTGATGCGTTGACATGCATCGTCTAATCATTGAATCGTAGCCCTCTGAATCGGAATCGAATCGAATCGTGAGGTACCCAGAGAAAATGCCTCTGATATAACCTGAAAAACTCCATGAGTCGACACACTGAGCCACGTCGTCAATGTAATTTATCGGCCCTGCATCTGGAAGCTGCTGTTCCTCGGCAGCTTCCTCTTTGTGATGAGAGGAGGAGAGAAACAGCAGCTTCGCCTCAGCATCAGATCGCCGAGGTCACTGTAGCAGCTTGTGGTCATCAGAAGGTCGTCTGACTGACACCTGCTGTGTTTTTGTAAATCTGTGAACTGTGAATGAAGACGCTGTTATTTCAGTCTCAATATGCAAAGTTCAGGTCTAACAAACAGTATCAGGAAGTAAAAACTGCTATCAGAACATGTGTAGTTATTACAGCTTTGAACCGGGTTCAAAATCTCCACGTGTGAAATGCATTCTGGGACACATTGATTTTACTCATTTTACGCATTTTTAGGGTTTCTAAAACTCAAAGATTTAAGTTGATCTAAAGAAGAAAAGTAAATTATCTCAACATCAGTAGTTGGTCAAACTTTTGCAAAATTAAAAATTTGAGTTGGGAATACAAAAAAATAATACAAAAATCTATTCAAGTATGTTGCCTTGAAATTTGATGTTTCAACCTTTTTTGTTTTTACAGTGTAGACCTATGATAAATGAAAATTAAAATGTGAAAAATTATTCATTTCACATAATTTTTTGCCAAAGCCTCAAGGAGCCACTGGAGAGGAGCTGAAGATCCATTTTGATCCCATAAATTCACTTCTTGGCATTAGAAACACCATGGATGAATTTTTGTTCTTCAGTTTGAGCAGCTCTTCAGTCAGATTAACTCTCTGTGAGCTGGTTTTCACAGAAAATATCTGAACGTCTGCCTGGAAGAGAAGAAATGAATCTACAGTCTGATGAATCATTTGGAAAATGATGCTCAGGATTTAAAAATAAAAAAACACAGTTAAAGGGTTAACCCGTGAAACACCACCGGTACTCTCAGCTGTTGGATGCTGCTGAGTTGGCTGAAGTTTTTTGGCGTCCTGCTGTTGTCACGTTTCCTCTTCACGCTGGAGGAACTGGAGGGTTAAATTTACATTTTAATGAAGAGCTTTGATGTTCCTCAGAGCTCAGCAGGCCTCCTGACTGGAAAAAAAAATCATAAATACATTTTTCATGATTTAACTTGCTGGAGAATCATCTGTACTGTTCCACCTGAGACGTCCTACTGTATCTCCTTTATCATTTATAAGCAGTAAACGCTTTATAACACACGACCGCATCGCAGTAAGGATACGCTGTGTTTACATGCATCTGTAAACAGCTGGAACTCCTCCTGTCGAGCCTCCATATGAACGAGAACTGAAGGAACTGGATTAGAGGATGACATTTTTGGGGGATTACTGTGGGATGGGAGTCAGTTTAACTCCTCTTCACGTGACTGGAACAGGACAGGAGAAAAAGAAGAGGAAGACAAATGAGAAAAACACGAGGGTCCGTCAGCAGAACTGTCAGGACCATCATTCTCACGTTCTCTCAGAACTTTGCAGTTATTTTTTTCCTGTACTGGTTATTTGTCATTATTATCTTCATGTTACTTGCTGCTGCTGTTTTTATTGGTTGAGTCATGTGACAGTCAGGTGATTATTCAGAGACTTCATGCAGGAAGTGTTTCACTTGTGACATGTGGTCAGCTCGCAGCTACAGCCGCCTCATCGTTTCCTTCCTCTGTTGTGTCTTAAAAAGCTTGGAAGTAAAATTTAGGTTGATGGTTAATCATAAACATCTTGTAAATATTCTGTGGAGGATTATTAGGGCCTGATCATCGACCTCAGCCCGAGGGAGACCCTGCTGAAACTGAAGAAATTATAATTATTCTTTCATAAATCAAAGACTTTTTGCAGGGTTTTGAACGTACACAAAAACTCACCAAATTTGACACATACATGTAGTTTTCAAGGATCCCTCCAAACAGCAGCCCCCGCGCCACGTTTCACCAACATGCATGAAAATAGATGCACACATGTATCATGCCTGGACACACAAAAAGTCTCCTGGACGCATCGCCTAAACCCAGCAGGAGGTCGGCCATTTTGAATATTCATGGTCAAATTTTGGCGTTTTCCACATGTTGTATTTTAACGAACTCCTCCTACAGAATTCATCACATTCACTTCAAAATTGGTGTGTGTCATCAAGACTAGGTTAAGGTCAAAAGTTATTAAAATATGTGGTCAGCGCTGCACGGTGTGGCCGCGGCGTGGAGTTTTGATGTCTCACCATGAAACAGTAAGCCGCTATAACTTTTGAATTAAATGATCCAATCTGCACCAAACTTCAAGTCATAGTCATAGCGCCACCTCGTGGAGATAAGAAGTGACATTGAATTGCTTCCTGCGGTGTCAAAAGCACGTGAAAATTCAGCGCCTTGTCGACCAGTTGGCATCTGGTGACATGGCCACGAACAC
>CM034601.1:885997-890997 GCA_020091685.1 Lutjanus erythropterus | reverse complement strand
GATACTTGGATTATACTACTGACTACATTTTTTAACAGGTAATTAGTAACTGTAATCCTAACAAAGTCATAAATATTCAAGTCTAAATCAAAGTATAACTCATCAGTATTGAAGCACAAGTCATTAATCAAGTCCAAGTCACTGATGTTCCAGCCTGAATCAGCAAGTCATCGAGTCATCGTCATCAGTGTGGCTCCATAACATTCAGGCATGACTCATCAATGTTTAGGTTCACGTCAAATCATGAGTCATCAATATTTAAGTCCCAAGTCTGAGTCTAAACCGACGAGTCGACCTGATTGGCTGCTGACTGCTCCTCCAAAAGTTTAATCCAGGTCGACATCTTCTTTTTGGACACCTGGAGAAACCATGGCAACCGCCTCGCCTGAGGGCAAAGGAAATGAGCGGTGTCCTGGCTGGATGGTGCAGTTGATTACTCTGTGTGTGTGTGTGTGTGTGTGTGTGTGTGTGTGTGTGTGTGTGTGTGTGTGTGTGTGTGTGTGTGTGTGTGTGTGTGTTGAACATGAAGTCATCTCCAGCTGAATGTGTGGAGGCTCCTGACAGATTGGAGCTCTATGTTTAGAGACGGACTCATCGCTCCTCAGTGACAAATATAATGATGATGTGTGGTGCTCAGATAAATCAGGACACACACACACACACACACACACACACACACACACACACGGCTTGTTAAAGGGATAGTTTGGATTATTTGAAGTGGGGTTATTTGAGGTATTTGAACATTTTCCCCTCTTGATGTCAGACAGACTTGTGACAGGAAACCACCGTTACGTTTGACAATTATCACTCTCTGTGAACCAACCAAACTCCATTCACAAAATCATTAATTTTATGTCACAGGACACAGGAGTTGTTGGTCTGCTGCTGTTAGTTTGCTTGTTTGTGTTAGTTTGGATTCAGAGAAGTGGACCAACTGTCTCTGTTCTGATCCACTGTGAACCCAAATTAGTCAGCAGTACTCAAAAAAATCAAGGCAGTCAGCTGCCACAGTTTGTGTATGATTAGTCAAATACATGACATATTTGACTAATCTTGACATACTAGGTGGTCAGACTATTTATCAGTATTTTATTCATGTATAATGCCAGTTAACTGTTATGAAGCTTCCTGCCTGTAGTCGGGGCTGTGGCGCCGTCACACGGCGGCCCCTCTCACCCAGCAGATGCGCCCTGAGGGTCCAGTCAGCCCTGGATGTTTTTATTAGCAATGAGGGACAGATGACAGCTCGTAAAACCAGCGTGGTTTGGCAGTGTTTTGATAAAGAAAAGGGAAATAAAGTTGAATGTAGTCATTGAATTATTCTCAAGTTTAACAGGTAGAGGTGAGCTTTGAATAACTGATGATTGAGTCTTTTTTTTTATTTTCAGCAAACAGGAGCTCCTGACCATCTCTAATGTTCCCGTCACAGACTGCCCCCCCTCTCCCCCCCGCACCGCACCCCCCACCATGAAGGTAACACACACACACACACACACACACACGTCAGTCCATCTTTACTTTTGTGGACCATCATTGACTCTGTAGGGGCCTTTAATTTGAACCAGGCCTTTATTTCTAATTTTGCCTGATTTAAACGTATATATTTTATGAGTTTTGTTCCTGTTAATGTCCACAACATAATGAGGCTAATCCCTTCATTTAGATATATTTTTAAAATGTCATAAAAGTGCCAAATATTCTGCACACTATTGTAGTTCCCCTAAGACTGCTGTTTATTTGTTGTTTTGGCTTTTTTGTGAAAATGTTTTGGAATAACTTCTGTATTTTTATCAACAGTCATATTTATGATGATAACAAAATGTATATAAGATTGTTAATCTTATTTTTTGTTTGTTTACTAGTTCATGTGCACATATATAAACATATAGTTTTTAAACTTTATACTCACAGTGAATCATGGTACATAACAATACCACATGTGCAAGTAATACAAACATGGATATCCATATATACTTTAATATAAATTGACGTGACAGAGACGCACACCTGCACATACATACACAAGACCTAAATCCAGATACTTATATACACTGAATACACACATAGTTACACATGTACTCATGTACACACACACATACACACATGTTTATGTCAAAACTATAACTGGATTCAGCCGTGTCATGTCGCTCCACTTTTATGTGAACACCAGCTTTTATTGGAGAATTTATGGTCATTTGTAACTTTAATCCTAAAACTAAGTGTTCAACACTAAGAACAAAAACACGGACACACATCTGTCTGTCTCTCTGTTTGTCTCCAGTCGGCTCATTTCTTTGACATGATGGACAAGATGGAGGTAAGAATTTAATTTTATCTGTTTCACAAAAACTCATCAGTTTGTTTCCTTCCTGCTTTGAAAGCTGCAGAGATAACCGTGTGTGTGTGTGTGTGTGTGTGTGTGTGTGTGTGTGTGTGTGTGTGCGTGTGCGTGTGCGTGTGCGTGTGCGCGTGCGCGTGCGCGTGCGCGTGCGCGTGCGCGTGCGCGTGTGCGTGTGCGTGTGTGTGTGTGTGTGCGTGTGTGTGTGCGTGTGTGTGTGAATAAATAAAGGAAGAAATTATTTTGTCTTGCCAGGCAACAAAATGGATTCTTTCTTTTCTCATGAGCTGATTATTTAAGATAACTTTAAGATCAGTGCATCGAGACGAAAAAGAGCATTTGGCTCAAATCAGTTTCACACTGAGACGAGACAGAGGCCGTTTCTCTGCAGCTGAATTTAAGAAGTTTGAGAAAATGGTCTCATATTAGTCTCTGTTATGTCCAGGAGATGAAGACAAAGACGAGATTTAGGACAGGAACATGATTTGGATTAAAATGAGTACATTATGTTTCATAAGTGACATCACTTAGGAAACGTAACTTAAGAAAAGTAGAACTTTAAAATAAGTCTACATTGGAAATGTAGTTCAGTAGCAGTCAAAGGTATCAGGGTGAAATAAACCATCAACTTCATTTCCCAAGAGTCTGCTTAGTTTTGTTCAGGAGTTGAATGATTTTCTTATTTTTATGTTTGAAGATAATAAATCGATCAAACATGGATCACTTGAAATTACAATCAATAAATGAAATAATGAAAACAGCTGAACCTTTTCTTCCCTTGTTGTTCCAACTTCCAAACAAGGTGATAAAATATTTTACTCCTCCTTTTCCTGCGGACCCCTTACAACCCACTCAAGGGCCGCTGTTGGTCCCTGGACCCCAGTTTGAAAACCACAGCAGGATACACTTCAAAAAGTGTTTATGAGGGAATTATTGCAAAAAGTTCAGTCAGCCTCTGTTAAATATATATTTTTTTGATTACATAATTTATTTAGAAATAATTTATTGAGGGGAAGAACTTGACAGACGCCCTCAAGGTTTTCTAACAAAATTTAATGTTTTTATCATTCGACAGACAACAGAAGCTGAATTTATTCAATATTCATATCACTTCAAGCAGAATAAAATGATGCAGGTGAAACAGTGACGACAGCAAAGAGCTCAGCATCACACAAAATATGTCAAACCTGCATTTTATTTTTAAAAGTTTAAATGTTTCTAAAAATTTGGACACAATTTAAAACTTTTCTGTCTTATCCTTAACCTTCTCTGATGAGTCAGGTTTTTATGTAGATATTTTTCTTTTCAAGTTATGTGCACTGTATTTTATTTTGACTCCACAGATACTGACTACAGCACCAAATGTAGATTCATCCGCCACTAAAAATAGTCCCACCAAACGCACCACTGCCTCCTGTCTGAGCGACGTGTGAAACTTCATGTCTGTGAGGAGTTTTTAAAGTAGAAACCAGCAGACGATGTTAACACTGTCTTCTCTTCCTGACACGGATGCAGCAGGTGCCAGAAGCTGCTGAGATGAAGACGATCCCTCAGAGACAGAAGGCACGTCTGTCCATCTGTCCGTCCTCATATCCATCCACTCACACGTTTTATTGCTTCATTTCATCCACATGTTCGTGTTCAAATCAACGTGTCTCTGTGCTGTCAGAGGGAAGAAGATTAAAAATGTTTGTGTGAGTTAACGGATAAGACGAGGTTCTGCAGGAACGTTCCACCGTGGTGAGGAGGTGATCATAGAGGGGTCAACTGAAGATCCACAGTTTGTGTGTCGAACACAAACCGCCGCATGTTTCTGTGTCTCATGAATGAAACGGACAGTTGTTTCTGTTTGGGGACAAATAACTGATCAATGATTGATTCTGATTGATCAAACAAAAACTCATCCAGCATCTGAACCACCTGTCATGTTCAACATCATCACCTGTGTGTGTGTGTGTGTGTGTGTGTCAGGGGTCTCCAACCTGTGGCTCCGGGGCCACACGTGGCTCTTAAGCTCCTCTCCAGCGGCTCCTTGTGGCTTTGGCAAAAATATGAAACTGAATATTTATTTTTTTTTTACATTTTAATTTTCACTTATCACAGGTCTACACTGTAAAAACAAAAAAGATGTTGAGCTCAACTCAACAAATTTTTCAATTTTGAAAAAGTTTTACCAACCACTAATCACACACACAACACAGTTCAGTCCTCGATCTCATCTTTATAAATCAACCATCTAAATATGACTGCTGTAATTCATACTGTGATATCAGACCACTCGTTCATCTGTGACATTAGAAAAACTGTAAAACCCCTGACAAACCATACCTGCCGTTCTTTCTCAAAAACACCAAACTCAAAACTACCTCAGTTTAATGCTGACATTAGTGATATTGATTGGAACAATGAACTGACTTTAGAAAACCAGAACAAATCCTGTCTCAGCTCTATGAAAGAGTGGAGTCAACACGTAAAAAAATTACTACTGCATACAAGGTACAGTCTCAGCAGAGTAAATCACCATGAGTAAACTCCGAAATTGTATGGATCATCAAAAACGTTGGAGAATAAAACGCATTTTATTGAAATCAGAAATAAATGTACGACTGAACTACGTGAGGCTAAAGCTGCTTATTTCCAAAAACAAATGACTCAAGCT